>VDFB02149638.1:0-29642 GCA_007258455.2 Sequoia sempervirens
TTAGGAATTATGTTGGGATGACCACTCAAGAAATAGAAGAATACATACAATGGAAGGAAGAAGAGCTTAAGAAAATATAGCAGCTCATAAAAAGGAGTCTAGATCTTAATCAATAAATGTCCCAACTAGATGTTAATGCACCAAAACCACCAAAGTACATCCCATCTCATAAAAAAGGAAGCAATACCAATACACAAGGGTCATCCCAAAATATAGGTGGTCCAGGTTCCTCAAGAGTACCCCATAACACAGCTGGAAGATCAAATCAGCCTATGCAGCATCATGTACCACAGAATCCACCATCACACAATACCAATATTCCACCACCTGAACAATAATACATTCCACACCATCATGTCTCACAATAGTACCCTCAACACAATGTCCAACAAAATGTGTATCAATACTACCCCATTCCACCACCTTAGAATCCTTATCCACAAAACCCCACAAGCATAAGCAGGCAATTTGATCTATCAGGATACCAACTATATCCATGTCTAATTGAGAGAAATATTGTCCCCAAGTTCATAGGGAATAATGTAACAACAACTAAAGAACATATCAAAAACTTCAATGCTTTTGTGCAAGACATAGGCATGGAACATGAGGATGTGAATACGAGGTTGTTCATGATGTCCCTAACTGAAGAAGTGAGGGATTGGTTCAATAGCCCACCCGATGCTTCAATCAACTCTATAGAAGAGTTCCAGAATCAATTTCTAGAGCAATATGGAAATCAATGTGCTCCTAAATTCACTCTACATGAACTAATAAGTATTCAAAAACACCAGAATGAATCAGTTTATGATTTCAATCAAAGGTTCTCCAATCTCTATAATAAGATACCACATGGATCCAAATTGACTAATCCAACATATTTGAATATATATCTAAATGCCTTTGATCCAAAAATAGGGTATGAACTCAGGAACAGGTTCCCTACAAGTTTTACTAAAGCACAAAAGGCAGCCTTAACCATTGAAAATAATAGAAAGGTTACAGGCATGACTGGTAAAAGGGATAACCTTAGGATCCCACAAAACCCCAACAATCCTTAGAATAGACAAGAAAAATATAGAAATGAAAGACCAAGACTACATGACATGCCCTACAATACTACTTGGAAGGATGGAAAACCAGTAGCAAGATCAAATTGGAATGAGACTCTTGATCCCTTGAAGAAACATGGAACACATGAACTAGACACTATACCATGGTGTTCACCTTTCCATAGACCCCATGACCCTAAACATTGTGCAGTGGCTCAAGCTTTTCAAGATGAGTGGTCACAAGAGCAAGATAGGGATACTGTAAACATGCTAAGGTGGAGGTCTTATCAGAATGAAGAAGGATACTCTTCTTCTTCTAAAGGATATGAATATAATGTTGACAATTAGAAGTACAATGTGGATATATGGAGCAAGAGGTGTTTTCTAATCAAGAAGAAATCCCACAAGAAGCAGTATATGCATATAATACAACACAGCTTCAGCTAAGAACTCCAATAGAGGAAGAAAAGAGGGTTATTACAAAAAAAGCTATAGTTGAGGAAAAAGGGAGGAGATACAACTTGAGAAATAGGCCTACAAATGGAGATCAAGGGACACCAAGAAGTATGTTCATCAAAGAAAATAAGAGTAAGGAAAATGTCCCATATAATCAAAAGAAGGGTAAAGTAAAGAAAGCTTAAAAAGATGTTCAAAAGGAGACTGCAGACATTGAACTTGAGAAAACACTAAAAGATGACAAAGTCCAAAATGAAGGGAAAAAAGTTACTAAAACCGAGAAGGGTGAACAAAGGATCATTTCTCCTTCATTTGACATGGCCCAAGCATTGTCTTAGATAAAAATGATAGTTCCTTTAATGGATTTGATGAAGATTGATGAATTCAGGGATACAATCCTCAGAATGATCACCAACACATCCCAAAAATAGAAGGATTAGAAGAAAGAAGTAAATATGGTAGAAAGGGAAATTACAAAGGCACTAGAAGTATACTTGGGAGATACACTCACAAAGAATCCTTCCCAAGTAGATCCATTTTACACTACATTGGTAATCAACAATAAGTTGGTGAAGAATTGTATGATTGACTTAGGGGTGGCAATCAACATCATGCCCCTAGCTATCATGAAAGAGTTGGGTTTATGGCTGAATATTACATATGGGAAATGCTATGCCATGGATATATAATAGATTAGTCCCTATAGGAGTGATATGGGATGTAGAACTAAAAATGGCATCGTATCTAGAGGCAACTTATAGGATAGACACCATTTTGGTAGACACTCTCCCTTACTACGGGATGTTACTATCAAGGAAATGGACAACAACAGTTGGTGGGAATGTTTAGTTAGACTTGTCATATGCCACAATTCCTATGAATGGGAAGGAAGTCAAATTATATAAAGAGCCTAGGATTGAACATGTCGTTGAACTCTTTGATCCCAATCAAATGAATTGATTCTGCGATGTGGACTTAGGGAGTTTTAGAATTGAACACTCAAACCCTGAATTATCGAATACAGATCCAATTTCCAGGGATGTCTCCAAGAATGAGCATGGCATATGGAGAATGTACTTTGATGGAGTTTGTAGTGGAGAAGGGAATGGAGCAGTAATTGTCTTCATTTCACCTGAAGGCACAACATTCAAATATTCATTCCTACTAACATTTGAGTGCACAAATAATATAACAGAGTATGAAGCCCTATTGATAGGATTGAAAATGGCCACTAAACATGGGATTAAACTATTAACTGTCCTTGGGGATTCTGAATTAGTTGTTTCACAAGTGAGATCAAAATACTCCATAAAGAACAAAAGATAGAACAAAATATTAAAGCAATATAGAAATGTTGTATGGGACACCATTGATTTGTTTGATACTTTCTCTATTGAGTGGATAGATAGATCTAAAAACCTAATGGCTGATTTCTTGGAAAATGTAGCTTTGAAAAGGGATGATGTTACCTTAGCAGGAATTTCACAGGTTGAACTTAAGACTAGGCCAGCAATCTCTGATAACATCTACAATTGGCAAGTTTTTAATGATGACACTAATCTGATCAAGTTCTTGCATTGCATTGATCAGTACGAAGCCCAAGAGATTGATTTTAATGCATTTGTGGAAGAAGTAGATGGTGAAAAAACTGTATTTGGTCAGGAAGTTGTGCAACTAAAGACAAACAAGATTCCTAAAGGACTAGTGGCACTAGAAAGGGTGTTTGATGGGAATGATCAAGCAATTATGAAACAAACACCAGTAAGAAGGGAAGATATTGAAGAGATCAACCTAAGAATTGAATTGGCACCAAAGAAGGTATACATTGGGAAAAAGATAAGCCCCACAATCAGGAAGATGTTGATTTCACTATTAAGGAAGTACAAGCATATATTCACATGGTCTTATGATGATCTTAAGGAATACAAGGAAGATCTATTCCAACATGAAATTCCACTTAAACCTAGTACAAAACCCTTTAGACAAAACTAGAGACCAATAAACCCAACCTTAGGACCCAAGATGCATCAGGAACTTATGAAGCTCAGGGAGGGAGGTATAATCAAACCTATTAGGAATTCCACTTGGGTCTCTAACTTGGTGCTTGTCAGAAAGAAGAATGGATACATAAGGTTATGTGTAGACTTTAGAAATTTGAATGTCTCTTCCTTTAAAGACAATTACCCACTCCCGAATATGGAGGCCATGTTGTAAAGGTGACATGTTGTGAACTATTGTCCATGATGGATGGATTTTTAGGGTATAACCAAGTGAAGGTGAAGGAATCATAACAATATAAGACTACATTTACTACTCCTTGGGGCACATATGTGTATGTAAGGATGCCATTTGGGCTAACAAATGTTGGTGCCACATTTCAATGAGATATGAATGTTGCTTTTGCTGATCTAATCAACATAATAATGGTGGTATACCAAGATGATCTCATTGCATATTCCAAGAAAGAAAAGGACCATGTTACACACCTTGAGAAGATCTTCCTCAAAGCACTAGAGTATGGCATTTCCCTAAATCCTAAAAAATGTTATTTTTCTATAATAGAAGGAAAGTTATTAGGGCACATAGTGTCCAAGGAAGGAGTTAGAATTGATCCCAAGAGGGTAGAAGCTATAGATAAAATCCCTATTCCTAAGACCATAAAGGCCATTCAGTCTTTCTTTCAAAAAATAAACTTTGTAAGAAGGTTCATATCAAACTTCGCTGAAATTGTCAAACCTATCTCAAAAATGTTGAAGAAAGGGGCCCAAATTAACTAGACTGTAGAAGCACTTGATGCATTTGTATCTATAAAAAGGGAAATCAAAGAAGCCCCGGTATTGAAATCCCCTAATTCTAGTAAGCCTTTTCAAATATTTTAATTTTCCTCATCCCACACCATTGCAATAGTAATGTTACAAAAGAATGATGAGGGGTATGAGCAGCCTATATCATTCTTTAGTAAATTCCTCCAAGGAGCTTAATTAAAGTATGATATTATAGAGAAGAAAGAATATGCTCTTGTCAAAGCAATAAAATCTTTCAGAACTTATCTGGTAGGAGAAAAAATAACTACATATGTTCCTAATGTTGTAGTCAAGGATGTGTTCGTACAAATAGAAGTTACAGGGAGAAGGTGCAGGTGGATCAATAAAATTCAATAATTTGACATTGAGATCCAAATCACTAATTTGGTAAGAGGGAAAGGCCTAGCCAAGCTAATGGTTGAGTCAAATTTTGAAGCATCTCAAATCTGCAACACAGGGGAGGAGGAATCTATAATTTCTAGCATAGAGAACACTTCATGGTACAGTGGCATAATGTATTACTTGAAGAACCAGAAATGCCCTAAAAACTTGAATGAAAAGAAAAAGAGAACCTTTGAGTTGCATGTCTCTAAATATGTTTTCATGGATGATGACTTATACTAGAAAAATAGAGATGGAGTACTGTTGTTATGCCTAGATGAATCCCAAGCAAAACATGTATTAAGGGAGATGCATGAAGGAGTCTATGGGGGACACTTCTCAACCAAAACCACTGCCCATAAGATCTTGAGGGCTGGGTACTACTGACCTGGGGTTTTTAATGACTCTTTAACCTATGTAAGAAAATTTGAAGCCTACCAGAAGTTCTCTGGAAAAATGAAATATCAAGGAGCACTACCACTTAGACCAATGTAGGTTGAAGCTCCCTTTCATCAATGGGGGACTAACTTTATTGGGGAGATACCAGAAAAATCTAGTGGAGGACACAAATGGATATTAGTGGCAATTGATTACTTAACAAAATGGGTAGAAGCCATCCCAACGAAGTAGGCCACTAGCAAGTTGTAACCAACTTTTTCATGGAGAATATCATTACAAGGTTTGGGACACCTTTGCAGATAATTACAGATAATGGTATGTGTTTCAGATCAAAAGAGTTCAAAAAGTTCTATGAAACATATGGCATTACAATTTCATACGCCTCAACTTATCATCCACAAGCGAATGGGCAGGATAAATCAAGTAATAAAAGTATCCTAAAAATAATTAAGAGGATGTTGGATAAAAACAAAAAGGCATGGGATTCTAAATTGAGGATGGCAATATGGGAAGATAGAATCACTATGAAGAATTCAACTAGTAGATCACCCTTTGAATTAGTTTATTGGGCACAACCTAGAATTCCTATGCAAAACCTTCTACCTGCATACAAATTCATACTTCAAGTAGACCAAGACATCCCTGAACCTATGGAGGACATAATAGAACAGTTGGAAAAACTAGATGAAATTCATACCAGAAAAATCCAGTGGAGGACACAAATGGATATTAGTGGCAACTGATTACTTCACAAAATGGGTAGAATCCATCCCAACGAAGTAGGCCACTAGCAAGTTGTAACCAACTTTTTGATGGAGAATATCATTACAAGGTTTGGGACACCTTTGCGATAATTACAGATAATGGTATGTGTTTCAGATCAAAAGAGTTCAAAAAGTTCTATGAAACATATGGCATTACAATTTCATATGCCTCAACTTATCATCCACAAGCGAATGGGCAGGATAAATCAAGTAATAAAAGTATCCTAAAAATCATTAAGAGGATGTTGGATAAAAACAAAAAGGCATGGGATTCTAAATTGAGGATGGCAATATGGGAAGATAGAATCACTATGAAGAAGTCAACTAGTAGATCACCCTTTGAACTAGTTTATGGGGCACAACCTAGAATTCCTATGCAAAACCTTCTACGCATACAAATTCATACTTCAAGTAGACCAAGACATCCCTGAACCTATGGAGGACATAATAGAACAGTTGGCAAAACTAGATGAAATCAGAAGTTTTTCCAAAGAAAAAATACAAAGATGCAATCACAGATGAAATATTTATTTGACAAAAGGGAAAAGGATAGAAAGTTTCAAGAGAATGATATGGTCCTATTATGGAATGCAAGGTGTCAAGATAAAGGGAAGCATGGAAAGTTTGAAGCTCTCTAGATAGGACCCTTTGTTATTACAGGAAAAGGAGGTGAAGACTCTTACTATCTTCAAAATATTTTAAGAGAAGATCAAGAATTTCCAGTGCATGGACAATTCCTAAAGCACTTCTCTTCTAAAATTAATTTCCATGCACAATAGTCTAGGAGAAGGTCAGGAATTTCTAGTGCATGGAAAATTCTTGAAGTACTTCTTAAAAAATGGTTTCTATGCATAGTAGCTTTAGGTTTCCATCTCATTTTCCACTCCATCTTATCACATTCAATCATGGTCTTCCTCCCAGAGATCATTTCTAGTTCCTTGCAATGACCTCACACTCATTCATCCGCAATCAGAAGCACTGTTGGAGCCAAAAAAATCCACATTGGTTATTTTTGCATGCTTCCATTTTCGCCCATCCTTCCACACTCACCATATGTTCCATCTTCGTTCATTTCATGGTGGTTGATATTAATAAATCCTCATATATAAACCACTAAATAAGTCCCTTTGATCATAACACTAAAGTGAATTCCCTCTTTGAAATGTTCTCAAGGAAGCAAATGGAATGTCTCCAAGACAATGCCATATCGAAGATATTTCGACCATAGTCTCTTCAACGCAAGCAAGAAGAGCTAATGAGAAATATAGATGAGACCCTCGTATGTCTAGGAGACATACTCAAAATTTTCTTCCCCAGCCTAAAAAATGATATGTCTAACAGACTTGCACATGTCAAGGAGAAAATATAACATGTCTCTTCGACAAGGAATAATCATATGAAGCATTCACCATTTAGGAAACAGAAAAACATCTCTTGGACATCGAGAGATTATCATAAAATAAATGACAAATCACTCATAAGGTAGCATGGACAAACGACAACATCAAGGAGAGAAGTAAGGGAGTCTCTTGAACATTCAAGGAGCAAGTGAAAGTAAAATATCAGTGAGACATAAATACATCGAACAAACATTGATCAAAGTCTCATCGACATCCTAACAATGACATGTCGAGGAGACATAGGAGTATCAAGTAGACATTATCAAAAGTATCCTCGACATTATGGCGCAGGTACAATCACACACTATTGATGAGACTAAGAGACATTGGGGAGAGGTAACCATGGGTCTCCTTGACATGACAAAGTCTCATAGAGATCATTAACAAGTAATACTGTTGAATGGAGAGATAAGGGTATGTCGAGGAGATATAGGCTTGTTGACAAGAAATATTCATCAATCTCATCGACAAAAGGGGTCCACAATGAAAGAGCTTGAAGTGTAAATGTCGAAGAAGCCTTGCAACATTGAAGAGAGAAATCTAAATGTCTCTTAGACATTTTCCAAAAAATGGCCAAGGATACATTGAAGAGAGAAATAGGCATCGTGATTAAAGTATCTTCGACAAATATGAAATAATGTTCACTGGATTGATTTGACTGATGAATTCATCGAAGACACAACTGATATTAATGTGCAATTTGATTAGAAGGGTGGAATGAGTTCCATTTATGAACCAAAGTTGGCTCGAGTGTGCTAAATTTTGATAAATACAACCTCTAAGAAATCAGAAATTACTGTGAATTATGGCTAGATATTCGGAGGATGGAATTGGATGACGGTGAGCAACTCAAATTTGCAAAATTCAAGTAATTTATCTTGGATTAGCTAAACATTTCTTTTTCAAAAGATAGCTTGAAGTACAACATAAGTAGGGTTAAAATGGATAAAACTCCAGAGAAACCAAGGGAAAAAAAAGGGAAAAAATAGAGACCTGGCCACTAAACCAAGATTTAATAGACTAGTGTCTCAGGTCTGGGCCAAAATAAAAATGAACAGCCCAATTAAACCCATCATGTGAAACTTTGGAAGGAAAACAAAATAATTTTGGAGATGTGTGGAAATCGCATAGTGGTTATGACTTTTTTATTTATCATTATAGGAAGAAGTATAGACATAGGCTAGTTTCAAATCCATGGAAGTTGAATTTGGTAAGCTTGTGATGCCTAACATTTTGTGAACATACAATTGATTAAATCACTGGCTACTAATTACAATCCAAATATGAGGGAAATTCTCTTACGCGATGGGTCATAGTTCATGATTATAACACGAGACTATATTTGTATGGTTTTCTAATTGGATACCTCCCTGAAAATAAAATTGCGGATGAGAGATTTGTTGGAAGAATACTACACTATGGATACGAACTATAAGAGGTAGAAGCTTCCTCTGCAAAAGACTAAAGGTCTAGGAAATCAACCTAGGAGGTTTTCTAGTGATGAAAGGCCCCCATTCACTATAGATTTGTTTGAAGAATACTACCAATACACCTACTACTCAGCTGGCCAAGTACTAGGAGTTGATGCCCCTACTAACATGACTATAGCTCCCATGGTTCTAGCTGCGGAAATTCAAATCCAAGATGCAAGGCCCTATTAGTATGCAAAATATTTTCTGATGCCATTAATGTTGCTCTCAATACCATCAAGAACAATAGTGAAGCTATCAGCTTCAAACACTATTCACTTCTTGTGCACATGATATTGTATGAAGGATAAGTGATGGGAATATGGGGAGAAGAATTGAGAATAAAAAATTTGGATAGTGATAGGATTTCAAGACTAGTGCAAATGTGGAAATTTGTGTGGGACAATAGATGTGGGAGATCCCACTACTTGTACTTTGAATAAAAGTTTGTCAAATCCTTACAAAAGTTGCTTGGCCACAAATGTGATTATAATTTATCTCCAGAAATACAAAGGTTCCTCCGACCAAAGGAGAAGGGTCATGATGGAAAAATAAATCAAAATGGGTGAGATTGGTATGCATTGTAGATTGTATTATTATTAGAGTATATGGATTTGAGGCAGCCCCATATTTACTACCTAAGACTATGCTAGATAGAGCTGCATACCCTGAGATTATAAGACAATTTTCTTACTCATCTTTCATGCACCTGAAAAGTGATGAAAGCCAAAATTTTATGCCTTCCACTCTATGTTTTGGTGACTTCACTATTATTGTTGATACAGGATATGATTTGGTTGCTAACAGGATAGATTACTATGGATTTCTAGTAGGAAACAAAAGAGAAAATTTTGACCCTGAGCATTTCATTTATGATGCAAAAATTTCTCAAAAATTGAAAGGATATGAGCATGAGTTCCATGTGGATGATGTCATCAGGAACTATGAGGCAAATCAAGTGATAATGAGGATGAATTCCTACAATAGAATTGTTATGGCTAAGGCTTGGAGAATGAATAATAACCCATCCTATGTAGAAGCCTTTCATGAAATTCAAGATCCTATGGAAATAATTGAACAATTAATTCTACATGAAGAAGAACTAATAAAGAATGTACCTATGGTAGAATTTGAGAAGAGAAGAAGTGTTGGTTCTAGAAGACGAGTAGAGAATATAACACCACTGGTCCATTTGTCACCACTACCTACTCAAGAGGTTAGCTTCTCAATTGACACCCTAATCATGGTTGAAGATGATATTGAGGAGGAGGAAGAGGTCACACAGATCAACATTCCTATTATTCCCCAATATGAAATGCCACTATAAAGGAATATGATTAACTTTGAATCTTCTAATGAGCTATCTGATGATGTGAGACAACTTCCCAGTCAAGAATTCATTGCAAATGACATATTTGTTCAAATTTATGAATTCAAGGCTTTCATTTATGAGTATAAAGGAAGAGTAGTAAGGGAAAGGCTAAAAGACATCATCCCTAAAAAGGAAGCATACACCTTAAAAGAGCTTCAACAAGAGATTTATAAAGAGATGAAGAATATGACTACTGAAAGAGGAAGAGCATTATTGCAAGAAGCTAGGATCGTGCTCCTTCTAGGATGGGATATCAATTCAGCCATTGTGTTTGTCAACTTTCTGAAGGGAAAGAACAAAACCTTGCAATTGACAAATGAGGCTGGTGATAATATTTATACTAGATCAGGATATAACCCTAATAATACTAATCTACAGATGTGGGAACTTTACCCACCAAGGAAAAGGCCTTCCCTTGTTAATCATGATCAAATTTTTGGACATCTTCTAGTACAAAGAGTAGGGGAGACATACCCTATGGAAATTGCTGACTTGAATGTAAATGTGGCCAAGTTCACCAAGGCTCAGATTCAAAAATTGGTAATGAATAATAAGGGATTGATAGAAGAGAATGAAAGGTTAAAATAGGAGTTGATCAGTTACATAGATAGATTTCCTTCTTCCTCAAGGCTTTACTCTCCACTAGTTGAGCATGAAAGAAAGGTGTTAGGAGCAATGTCTAAGACCACCTATTGGAAACAAAAGTGTGAGAAAGCTGAGAAAGATCAAGAAGAATTAAAATGAAAGTTGAAAACCATCACTTTTGAAATGGCATCATAGATAGTCTGTATGAGGTTCGAAGATATGTATAAGCATGCTGACAAGGCCTGGCACATTCATGAAAAGACATATGCACCACTGTTGGAATACAACAGATTGTGTGACAAAATGAAGGAAGTGGAGTCTCACATCATAGAAAAGAAGCGAGATAACAATATTGTTCTCTAAGAATATCAAGAGCTTATGAATGCACATGAAAACTTCTATAACATCTTGACATGGGAGTTAAGTGACTTCAATTAGCCACTAAGTATGACCTTGCCCAACTTCTTTGAGAAAATAGATTTGAAAGATCAGGATACATGGAAGGATGAGATAGCCCATTGTTTTCTAGGTGTTCTTGATGCAATCAATGATGAAGATGAGGTACTCAAGAAAACACATGAACAACTTGAAAGAATTTTTGAACTAGAATATGCAATGAAGGATATTATACATAATGCAGACATTCATGCCAAGAGTGTGTACATTGAGCACTTGTCAAGGGTCAACTTTTTCATTACACAATCCAAGTGAAAAGGGAGTAACAAAGACTAGTGTTTGGTGGTTTTGGATATAATATCATGGTGCATGAGCTTTGAATAGGTCTTTGGTGATCACAGGTGCTTGCTGGAGATTAATGGATTGTGGTGTATCCACCAGAAAATTCTCAAAGTTTTTATGTTTATGTTAGTCATGTTTTAGTTATGAAGCAGTGTAACTCTTTTTGAATTTCCCTAAAGCTTGTTGCTTCTCATACAAATAGGGAAACCATGGCCCAATTTTGGAATCATCATCGTCCTATCATATTCCATTAGAGTAGGCATTAGTCAGTAGATAGATTGCACAATCCGCCCATCCATATCATATTGAAGACTTCTATTACAAATGTTTATTTTTTGAAGCAATATAATGCAACATACTACTTATAATTCGTAATCCAGTTTCAGTGTTCAATTAATGTGTCAATTTTCATTCTTATCTATTACTTTTTTGTCTCCAAAGTGGTATTTTCAAGTTATTTAAGTTTGTAATATTTATCAGGACAATTTTTTTGTAACTGTGTGGATGCTTTGATTGGTTTCTAGTTGGTGTGAATTAAATATCCTTTCAAATAATTTACTTTAATCAGTTCTCACCCAAGATTAGAACCATTTTAAAGAAGTTGTTTTGATTGGTTTCCATTAACTTAAGAATTAAAAGTCCTTTCATTCTTTCACAGTAATGTGAGGGGATATCACTAGCATTATTAAAGAAGAGCACTGTAATAAACAAACTTACATGTTTGCACAAGGTGCATGCATCTCAAGTTCCTAGTAGTTCGAGTTGAGTTGAATAATAGGTTTACTTAGTTGGTCATATCTAGGATATTTGATACAAAATACAACTCACACTCTTGATTCTTCAAACACTTTTAGTAGGAACTAGCTATCAAGCTCTATATCTACTCCACCTTCACATGCCATAGTGAGTAGATTTCCCAATTTAGGAACTACATACAAACTTTAAATTTTCCCTATTATTTAGGTATACCCACCTAGGTCTAGTAGAGCCTGAAGAGTAGGAGGTAAGCAACCTTGTTTGCCTCGTTCATTGGCCAAAAGTGTATTAAGAGACTGGCACCCTCTTAAGGCTCAAAACCTACACTTTTGAGATCTAACAAGATCAATGCTACATACATTAATCATTGAACCAACATCAACAAGAGTATGTATAATGCTGATATTATTAGAGTTATCTATAATTATTGGAGGATTTGCTTGCTTCTGCACTTCCAAGGGTGGGAGTTCCTGCAGATAGAACGTAATATTTGGTGAATCTACATGAATATGAGCTATCAATGCATTAACATCCACTGGACTGGTAGAATAATGCAAAATATTTTAGGGATTGAATTAGTCCTCTTGGAGACCTTTCCAACAATGTAAACAGTTCTAAATTTTAAGCACTGAGTGAAAAGTTATGATCCCACTAAGTTGGGGTAAATAAATTCCTAGTTTTTTGAAAAAATTTGTGATTCATGTCAAGTTCACCAAAATGTAGAGAAGGGGGATTCACTACTCATGAGTCTCTTTATTCTCAAGAGATTCCCAAGGGGAAAACTTCTCTAAACTACCTCAAGGAACACAACAAGAATTCTAGAATCTGAAGAAGTAAAATCACAAAGGTTTTTTGGACAGACTAACGAGCTCTCAGCCAAATGATGACAGTGTGGAATAAGGATGACAACATAGCGTGCTAGAGTCCCAGAGGTGCACTAGCATCTTGTAAGGACAAAAAAGTGAGAATATCACAGAAAATAGCTAAATGATCACTAACAATCCAATTGCTAAGAACTTACAAAATGTGGGAAAATGGCAGAATGTAATAGAACTAAAATAAGGTAAAGTATAAATGATGAAGTAAGAGAATAATAAATAGAAACTTCTCACAACAACCCAAGTAATGAAGCCTCCAACACATGAATATCTTCAATACTTGCATGTGTAAGATCAAGATAAAATGTTGAAGTTGAATAGGGGTTTGCCTCAGTCAAACCCTCATTTTTGTGTTCCCACCTCCACAGAAAGCCAAATAGATAAAGAAAATGGAAAAGGTGAGCAAATACAAGGTGATAAAAGCAATCCCCGATCAAGGACGAGAACCCATATCACAAAATAAAGATGTGAATGATAGGGGATGTGTGAAATCCCAAGATACTCACAGTCACGAGGCAAGAGAGATGTCAGCTGCAAGGCTTAAGGAAGCTAGAGAGAGAGCAATAGCTATCAGAGCCAAAAGAGAAATGTAGAGCATTGTTAGAATGTGAGAGATTGAGGCTAATCGAGTAAGCAAGTAGAGTTGTGCAAGTAAGACAACAAGAGAAATATGGGAGAATATCCAAGATAGAATCCTTAAGGGAGAAGAAGACCAAAATAAGTTGAAAAGATAACTTTTAAAGAGGGAAAAGAAGCTTCCCAAACCATTACAAGGCATCCCTAGTTATTAGCACCGACAAAACTTGTTGCCAAGTAGAAAAAATGCTCGGAAATGGTTGTTTTAACATCAAAATGTCACAAGACGCAAGCGCGACGTGTAGACATCCATGCAATGTGCTAGTTTCTAGACATGTCACACTACAAAATGACACAAACGGTAAAAGCTCAAGGTTTAACACGAAGTTGACACACGAAGGTAGCTACTAAAAAGGGGTCCTAAGCATCCTAAGAAGGGAAAATAGCTGATGCAAGGGCTAAAATGAGCCTACACAAGTTCTAGGGGAGTGGACACTAAAGCGGACACAAGAATGTATGTGAAATTTCAAGGGGTGCAATTTTACGACATTACAAGTATTATTTAAGAATAAATATCTACAATACAATCCACTCTATCTACTTTAGTCTAGAAGTTTTTGGCGACATAACATTACTTGAAAATAACCCATTAAATACATCTATCTGATGCCTCCAATATATAGACATAGGGGTACTTATAAAACCATTATAAAACAATACAGTTGGCCCAAACATGGTCTCAAAATACCATGGTAAAAATTATCATGGTGGTCCACAACATGAGATTTGTATCCAAAATATAAAGTGACTCCTCTTACACATTAACACATCATATATTTCTCCATAAAATTTCATTAATCCCACTTTCCCAATTATAAGTGCTCCATGAGTGTAATAATTCTATTGGCATTGCCTAGTTTGGGAAAGGTTCTCCATAATTCCATATCTTTGAGATATTTTTGTAAACTCCCTTATTCAACGTCATTACAATAATATTTCACACAATTCATAAAATAATATTCAACTCCTCATGGTAATTCAAATTAGCCATTCCAAGAAATTTGGAGACCCAACATTCTACATTATACTTGTCATTTAAATTTACACTTTCTTAACATTCTCCCACTTTATATTATACATTTCAATTGTATAAATAGGAAATATACAATGAATCATGTATAGGATGCAAGGCCTATGGCATCCCTATACCAAAATAATTTATCCATTCTCATTTATTTTGTGAGTGAATCTATAAAATTATCTTGAGTAGCAACCTTTAGATTCACAACCTTAGCACTCTCCACCATTTCCCAAACAAAGTGGTAAAAATAAATATACTTTGATTGATCATGGTGCATGGTATTCTCAACCAAATAGAAAAAATTTAATAACTTCATACAATCAAAACCAACTCCTCAACTGTCATAGTCTATCTAACCAAACTAACTCTTTATAGGAATATGTAGTAGCCATATACTCTACTTCAATAGTGGAAAAACAAAACATTAGAAATTCCACTTACTCATCAAAATATTGGCATCACCAAAATGAGAAAACACATAGCCACCAGTGGACCTTTGACTATCCAAGTTACTTTCCCAATCTACATAAATAAATCCCTATATATCCAAGATCTTGGCTACATCATTATAACCATGATAACGTCCTCTTAACCCAAGTCTAGTGCTCTCTAATATGGATAAGCATAAAATTTCTATGAACTCCCATTAGTTAGCCAATATTCAATCTAGTACATACCATTTCATATATTTGGCTTCATATAACACTAACATAAGGCTTATTATACAAATTCTCAAAATCATCATTTAACTTAGGACATAAATCCAATGAAAGTTTATTTCTAGTCCCAATAAGTAGAAGAATATTTATAGGTTTATAATTGTGATAAAAATCACCAAAAAAGTGTGTCAACATATTTTGATTAGCTGAGACAAATATTTCTATAATTTTGGTTCCCACTAATTTCCATTTCTAGATTGAATTTTGTTGCCACTATATCCTTTATGTCAAATACATATAAAGATAATTTATAACATCCAAAATCATTAACTTATTCTTACCAATAATAACTTCATCTAAATACTAGAAACTAATTAGAATTTTATCATCAATACATTTAATTTATACATAGTGATCTTCTTCACCTTCAACCAAACCCAATTTCAAAGTAAATGCATCAATATTTTGATACTAGATCCAAGGAAATTGTTTCAAATAATATAAAGACTATTTTAGCTTGTTAACAAAAAATTATTTCCATTTTTAGTTCAAACCCATTTATATATTAAATACATTTTACTCTTCAATATATTCATGCAAGAAAGTTGTTTTAGCATCCATTTTCTTGATCTCGAAATCATAAGCTACAACACTAGATAATATAAATATAATGGAATATCATTTCAAAATAGGAGAGAAAATTATAGAAAAATAAACTTACTCTCTTTGGGACTATCCCTTAGCCACAATCTATCCTTGTATCTCTGTAACTAACCATCTACTCTAATTTTATTTTTTTATATTCCCACTTGTGATCAATGGGATTTCTTCCCTTGAATAAATTAACAAGATCCTAGTTATCATGTTTGTTCAAGACCATCATCTCCTCCTACATGGATTTCATCCAATAATTATGCTCCTTTGAGGGGAAAATATCCTTGAAAGATCTCAATTCATCATTTATACATAACAAAAGAAATACTCAATGGAAATTTTATGAGCTATACCTATCAACTAGGATCCATTCTCTTTTGGATATTCTCAAGACTAGAGTAAGGGATTCTTCTTTCTCCTTTGAATTACCATACTACTTATTACTCAAAAAATCCTCTTCTTCCTCTCCATCATCTAATCTATCATTTCCTTCTTCAACATATGAATCTTGTTTCTTCTCAACTCTAGTCTCGAAATGCACTATTTTCTTTTCTTTTTTCTTGGTTGTACAAGACCTAAACATATTCAAGGCTCTTTAAACAATCACATATTTATCATCAATCATTTTTTATGTTAAAATATAATAAAGATTATAACAGTTTACATTCTCATTGTAACCAAAAAATATGCATTTTTTATGCTTTTGGATCCAAATTAGATTATTTTTCCTTAGTCATGTGAACAAAAACCTCACAACCAAATACCCTTAAGTGTGAAATAGAAGGTTTCTTACTTGTCCACACTTCATAAAGGTATCTTATCTATAAGAGTTGAGAATAGAGACTAGTTATTCAAGTAAAAAGAAATTCTCATAGTATTCACCCAAAATAATTGATCTAATTGCATATTACTCATCATGATTCTATCTTTTTCCATCAAGGTTAGGTTCATCCTGTAGACACTAAAAAGTGTCCTTCGCCTATGAACACATTTTTTCTCCATCAATCCCCTTTCTTCCTTAATAATTAAATAATCTTAATTATTTGATTATTTTCTAAAGTTATATTCCTCTATTAATAAAATAATTGTAATCATCTAATTATTTCATTTTATCTTTCTATTTCCTAATAGTGTTGCATTATTTCATGTTTTTATGCTTTCTTTGTTCTTTATTACTTGATTAGGATCTTTAGGATTTATGTTTAATGGTTTACATTTTAAATCCTGATTTTATCCCTGATTACAATGGTGGACCTAACCTGAAAGGATGAATTTGGTAGATTTTTTTCAAGAAATTCTTAGTTTTGTAGGTTAAAGGTATGAAACAATGCAATCAAAGGCTAAAACGATGCAACTACCGCAATTGACATTGCAAGTGATGTAACTGTTCAACATTCAAAAAAACCATTCCATTTGCATTTATCTTCAGATTTTTTGTTACATTCTGGTTTTTTGTTTAGGATTTTATCATCTAACATCATTATTTCATCACCTTAGTCCCTAGTTTTGTCAAAATTGGTTGTGTTTTTTGCATTTTTGTAGCGACAAGACAATTCTCCACAAGTGATTGGCGGTTCGACACAATTTCCAGAGACTTCATCACATCTGAATGATACAGTCGCTATTTCGAATGATATAGTCACTATTTCTTGCGACACAAATATGAGTGGTAACAGTGATTTATAGAGCCACAACTACCTATTTACATTGAATTTAAGGTTTCATTTGGAATTTTTAATTTTTGTCTTTTTTATTTAGTAGAGTAGAGGTTTTTTCTACTACTAATGTTTGATCTGTAGCATGTGGCATTAAGCTTAAAGGGAGTTCTAAAATGATTTCTTTTGAAACAAAATTTTGTTTACCTATCTTTTGATGACTTAATTTTGAATTATATTGCTTGTGTGTTACAAATCTTCACTCATAAGGATAAAATGAACAACAATCTACACATATCACTCAAAGGGTAAAATGAAAAACAAAAATCTACGTATATCACTCATGAGGATAAAATTTACAAAAATATACATATATCACTCATAAGGATAAAATTTACAACAATCTGCATATATCCCTCATCAAGATTAAAAAGGAATTTGCATCATACACTCATAGGGCTAAAAAGAACCAACAAATTACATTAGTGTTTCTTCTCACATTTTATCTTAGGGACAAAAATAATCACTTCTTTATTGTCTTGTGGTTGTGCCATTGTTACAGGGTGTGTATGCTCTTCCCTCACACCTAGTGTGACCTTGGGAATCAAAAACACCTCTTGACGATTGCACTCTCACACAAAACATTTAATTTTGAGGCTAAAATAAACACCATGCTAGTGTAAGGAAAACAAATTATGCTCTCTCCTCACACTTCATGTGATCTTGGAGATTAAAAGGCATTGTATTTGTCTTGCTTTTGTTTACCCTTAAAGGGGCCTACCTAAGAGACGCATCTAAAAGGAAAAATCAAAGGTGAATCCAACTAGTTTTTCCCTTAGGCCGATATATAAATGGATAAGACTAAACTATCAAGTCCTCATGGTATGTATGCCTTATTCGTACAGTGTCATTCAGAACAGGGTACTACCATAAAAAGTATAAGATCCCCTAATAGGAGTTATTAAATCCTTAAGTGGATTGTTGGATGCTCACAAGGTGCCATGTCCCCAAGTAGAAAGTAAGAACCAACTAGTTAGAAGCCACCCTTTATACTTGAGATTATTTGGCATCACACTCAGTGCAAGGGATGTAGCACCTCACCCTAAAAGTTACTCACCATTCTGCTTCCTTGAGTGAGATGGAAATCCTTGGCTAGGCATAGTTACATGATTCAAACTTGTAACTTCCAAGGAGAGGATGATTTGCATCATCCTTCCATAGCAAGAGGCCCCTACCCATCCACTCTCATAGACAAGAGGTGATACATAACCCAAAAGGGTGTCCCTCCCTTGCGTCAAAGAAGATTCCAAGTTGTGGGCCCGAGCATCGTGTCATTGGCCATTTCCCATAGGATAAGTAATTTATTATGTGTGTGATTTTTTTTCGTTTTGTGATATACCAATGGAAATCAAGGTGACTAACCTTAGGAACATACACATTGTGAACACATCCTTTAACATCCAAACCTACTAAAACAAGTGTTTTAAAATTGTATTCAAATTGTTTGCCTTGTTTTCCATCAGAAATTTCAATTAACACAAAATTCCCTCCAAAACTATCAAAACTAAAGTTTATCCTCTATTAACTGCAACTGCAGAAAAATGTAAACCATAATTGATAAGTTCTGAACTGTAACTAAAAAATTAAACCACAATTGACATTTTCTAAACTATATCTGATAAATTGAACCACAACTAAATCTTAGAATGACACAACTATAGAAAACTAGTGAACCACAATTGCCTGTTTATAAAATTTTTAGGGAAAATTTGTTGATTCTATTTTTAGATAAATTCCTTATAGTAACTACAATTGAGACCAGAGACTTGCTCACCTCATTTCTATTATTTCATCACATTCATTTAGCTTACCATCACATTTTAGGAAATCTTTAGGGTATCCTCCTTGCATTTCTTAGACAAATTCTAGGCCATTATTAAATTACCTCACTTATTGTAGACATCCATCATTAGGTTGCATACACCTTTTTTGAAAACTTTAGAATAGAGAAACTAGCCATATCTTGGCATAGGCCCATTGTTACAAAGAAACATTATCAGGGACCTCAAGGTCATTTTCCATACTAGTCCGTGTCATTTTGGTGTAACCTTTAAACTCATAAATCTAGTTTAAGACTCACCTTGTTAAAAAATATCATTTATCATTTAATCCTTAAGGTCATTGACAATCTTATTCAGAAACATTGGACTATCCTAGGTTGGCTAGTAACTCTTTTCTTGGTCCCATAAAAAGTCCCTAGCTATTCATACCATAGTCATCTCATTTGCATACCATACTTATGGTCATACCATAACACTTTTCATTAGCATCATTATGCATTTTAGACTTAGTCATTCCTTAGATTTTGGACATAGTGACATCAACATCTTTCAAATCTTGTCTATTGTCACCTTGTGCCTTAATCTTGGTCATTAGAATCATTGCATACATTTTATACTTGGTCATACCCTAGATTGTGGTTATAGTGACATTGTCATATCCTAATCTCATTATTGTCACTTTCAACCTTAAATCTTGGAAATTATCATTATCCTTATATCCAAAAAACTCAAAAACATAACATAGGTTGCATACCTTAGGCTTAGCTCACCCCTTTGCATTGTCATATCTTTGGAAAAACTCCATCTCTCTTCTTTTACTTTGGGACCCAGTTTCAACCATAAAAGAATTGCAAGGGGAATGTGTATGTGACAAGATGTTTAAGGTATGACAATGCAAAGGGGTGAATTAAGCCTAAGGTATGCAACCTATGTTATGTTTGGTAAAAGCGCAAAGATGTGTCACACTTTCAACCAACTTATCAGCACAACTGAATTTAAGTATTTCTCACTAAAAATCAATTTTGGTCAAACATATGATCTAGTAAGATTCATTCTAACTAAGTTACACACTTCCACAACTTTTTCAACTAAAATTGTTGGCTAAAAATATATGGAGCACCACTTTGAGTCCAATTTAAATATCAAAAAAAAAAATTTATTTGAAAACTTGAAGTTTAAATAACTCTTACTAATGTAAATAACATTTAAAAAAATATATAAAAATACCCTTTTGCAGATCCATAAGTGTAGTTTTCAAAAATATATTTATTTTAATAGTTTAATTATTATTTATTTTTTATTTTTTAGTTTTACTAAAAGTAGTTTATCAACACAAAATATTAGGTTCATTACCATGCCAAGGAAAAATACTAAAACTTATTAAAAAAAAGAAAAAAATATGATGCACTAGATAAAAGAATCTATTTCAAGATGGTATATTTTTTTTTCCATTTTAGATAAATATTTAATATGAAAGTTGGCGTCCCATGGAAACAATTGTTTTGATTCACACATTTTAATATTTATTTTAAATATATATTTAGCAAATTGGGCAAAAGAATCTATGCACTAAAGTTTCAAGTTATAAATACCTGAGAAAAAAATTGAAGAAAAAAAAATAAAATTTACTATAAA
Source organism: Sequoia sempervirens (assembly GCA_007258455.2). Lineage (NCBI taxonomy): Eukaryota > Viridiplantae > Streptophyta > Pinopsida > Cupressales > Cupressaceae > Sequoia > Sequoia sempervirens. The sequence goes on from VDFB02149638.1 coordinate 21,156, forward strand.
AGTTTGGCGTCTCATGCTTCATTTTGACATTTTATCAACAACTAAATTATAGTGTTCATTTATTAAAAACTATTTTAAAATAATTTTTAATTTAAAAAAAAACACAAACATAAAATATACTAAAAAATACATATTTTACTAGTTTACATTATTTCAAAATTCAAAACATATATGCCACTTTTTAGTGATTCAAGTTTAAAATTTGGATTAGTGTTGCCATTTTCCTTTATAAAGTGTGACACAACTTTGTGCTTTTACTTGTCATGGCGATGATGAGGACCTTTATAATCAAAATAGCCACATAAACTTTGGTTTCTCCTCAAACAAAGTGCCTAAGTCACATACTCCATTTGACAATTATAACACCCATGATAATCCTCTAAGCATGACAATCCTCTCTCGAAGGATCAATTAGAGGTTGCTTCCCAAGACCCCAATGTGGCTAGATTTTTGGATGAAATAGTAGCTTTAGACCCTCAAAGGTATTTATCCAAACTTTTACATAGTGGAGCAAAACTACCCCTGGCTTTGATGTAAATACACTTCAAAAAGAATAATCACTAAATAGACAAAGTCAAGGACATGACATATCTACCTCTAGTGGTTCCAAGGTCCCACAAATAAATATTTCTATGCCACAAGGGAGTCCAACTCAAACACTATAATCCATACATCCTTGTTTGGAGCACAACGAATGACATAGTCCATGTCACAACCTTTTGGTCATACCTCCAATCCATTTAGTGCCATGAACACTACATCATTAAATCCATTTGGAACATCTAGCACCATGAACAACACATTTTCAAACCCATTTGGAACATCTAGTTCCATGAACAGTACATTGACCAATCCTTTTGGAAAAAATAAGAGGACTAGAATTCATATTTGTGGGACCAACATCAACACCAATACATCCCAAGGTCCTAACACAAGTGTCCCTCAAAAAAAAAATACTCAAGGATCCTTCCAATTACACACCCAATACACACAAGGTCCAAATACTTCCAATCATTTTCAAACGCAATCCAATACTCACATCCCTCAAATACAAATCCCAACTCAAACTTTCACCTCACACATTCCAACTCACATCCCTCAAATTCAAATTCCAACCTCAACTTACATTCCATATATTCAAAACCAAATCCCATCCTTCACTCATAACATTCCAACTCCAAACGTACCATATACACCTCATGTCAATACCACTTCATCCCTTCAACATGTTGGATTGCAAAATATGAACATTGAGCCTTACCAAAATGAAGTTGCAAATGTCGTGGACACAACACCTACACCATATGATGTCCTAGCCAATCAAATGATATCCTTACAAAAGCAAGTGAAACTATGACATTAGCAAGCAAGAATACTTACTCTACCCAAGAGTTATGTCCATACCAATTTGATAGGACATTATGCATGCCTCGTCTTCCTCCTCATTATGTCATGTCGACATTACCCAAATATAGAGGAAAAATAAATCCCATTGAGCATGTGAGAGAATTCCATACGACCTTGATTGACATTTCTTCCAAAAAAAATACCTAATGAGACTATTTCCTAGAAGTATCACATGACAAGCCCTATAATAGTTTTCCCATCTACCAACAGGCATCTGATCATGGGACAAATTGGCTAACAAGTTTATCACCCACTTCGCATTTAACATTGAAAATGACATCACTATTGCCACTTTGTGTCACACTAAAGAAGAAGAGGGTGAATCATTCAGAACGTTCTTCTAGAGATGGAGGAGCTTAGCTAGTCGTTGTCCTATTAACATTCCTGAAAACTAGACGATTGTCATGTTTGTGGAAAATATGATCACAGACTTAAAGTATTCACTACAAACCCATTATTGTACAACATTCATGGACCTTGTAGAAAAAGGAACCATCCTTGAGAAGGATCTTATTGCCAAAGGAGAATTAAAGACATATAACAAAACCCAAAATTCCCAAGGTACATCAAACAATAAGAACAAATATTGGGCTCGAAACAAAAATGTCACCAATGACGGAGTTGTTGATGCAAAAGCAATCCAAACTGGTCCTACACTTACACTCAAAGTACCTAACACACCAAACAACCCACCACAACAAACAGAAAATTCCCTTTAGAACATGTAGGGAAAAAGACCTCAAAGACAATTTCTTGCAAGATGCAAGTATACTCCTGTAGGGGAACCTATTGAATCTATCTTGAAACAACTCTTGCAGTCTAAGGTCATTACACTTCCTAAGGAAAAAACCTACGATCCATGGAAATTTAAACCTTTGTGGTAGGACGACAATGCCATTTGTGACTATCACCGTGCCAGAGGACATTCCACGTCATCATGCAGACAATTGAAAAACATGGTCGAGGACCTCATTGAAAATGGTACCATAGAGGTCAATGGACAACAATAAACTTCCAACAATAATCATAAGGTCTTTACAGATCCATTACATGACCATGGGAAAGGAAAGGCCTCCAATTCAGGTCCCAAGACCAATAACTCTACAAATTATACCAATACCAAATATGATTACACTACCATCCATCACATTCGAGCCACAGATGATTATATCAATACTATCACCATCAAGAAACTGCTTGAATGTGCTGTCAATACCCATTGAACCAAGGTGACTATACAAGGTGCTCCCCAAAATCAACCAGAAAAATCCCAATATAATTTACTAGACCATTTGGGGAAAACACCTATGCAAATCTCTATCCTTGATTTGTTGTGTATCTCTCTCGAGCATGGGGCCATTCTCGACAAACATTTATAGGAAACTATCATTTCCACTCACCTTGATGTCAATAACTTCCAAGAAATGGTGGGCTACTTGGCTAATACACACCATGTCACCTTCTCTGACCAAGATTATTCAACCCAGAAGTCTAGCCACAATGAACCCTTGCACCTTGAGGTATTTTTCCATAAGCATAAAGTCAAACAAGTCTTGATAGATGGTGGAGTGGGATTGAATATTTTCACTCTAAAATTGGTTAAGGCATTGGGCTTCCCTGAAGCATGTGTAGACATGAAAAATAGCATTATTATCAAGGATTATGATGATGAAGAACACTCTTCCAAGGGCATTATAATAATACCAATCAAAGTTGGACCCGCTATCATACACACCACTTTCCAAGTCTTGAACCTTGATGTCCCATACCCTTTGCATGCCTTTCTCATGACATTTCCATTTGTCCATCTAATCCAATCATTCCCATCCATTTTCCCACCTGCTTTGATCTTGATAAGAATTGGGGTACAAATATAAACCATGCTTTGGGGAAACTCTTGACATGTCTATCCTTTGGTCATACACTATCCATGAAATATCATGTCATTTCCTTCATATCATTTTCCAAACCCATACCTTAGAGAAAACTAATTATTCATATGTGACATAGTCCTTGGAGATCATATGCTAATTCTCCTAACCAATAATCCTCATGTCTCCTATTCTTTACCAAATTCAATTCATTATCCTTCCATACCTATTGCTAGACTTGGCTTTCCCTTGTCATTGGTTTAAGGATTTTAATCTTCTTATCTATCATCCTTCCATCATCCCATTCAATCCTAAAAATAATTCATTCCAAATGCAACAAGCTTAATCCATACAATCTTGCTATGCAACCTAGTACATCATCCAAAATATTCCTTGGCTTTGTTCCTATAGACATGGAAAATATACTGACATACTTGTTTCTGATTATTAACACCATTTCATCCAAAATCATTCCTCGGTCTAACCATTTAATTAAATACCCTTATTTGATTAAATTCATCAATTTTCCTCTCTTAATTAAATAAATCATGTTATCTAATTAAGTCTTTCTCTCGTTAATTAAATTAACCCATCTGATCCAATTAACCCTATATCCATATTTAATTAAATAATTCAATTTATTTGATTAAATCTCTAAAATCTATCTATTAAATTAAATAAATTAAACCTTGTTTAATTTAAGCTAACCAATCATCCTCTTTTGTTAAATAAATCAAAATATTTATTTAACTAGGTCTAAAATCACATTCCTCTCATATTTGATTTAAATAAATCCCATAAATCTAAGTCAAATTTGTCACATCATCTAATCCCCCCATTAAATTAATTAACCTTTGATTAATTTAAACCTAATTCATGTCTCATCCTCTAACTTTTGCCACTTGCACATGAAAACAGATTTAATTCATTTATTAAATCCCTATTTTCTCTCAACATGGCATAATGGAGGAATATTCTCTCAAATTTGAATTCAAATCCAAGTGGACTTTGTCCTTCCAACAAGGAATTTACTTCACCTAACAAGTCCTTTCACCTTGAGCCAAGTGGCATTTAAGACATTTATTTTCCCTCTTACATGTCATTTCACCATTTTCAAATATCACCTAATTGCATTTATGGGCACATTCATCAAAATGTGCACATCCTCCATCCATTCACATTTGGATAAGTGGCACCTTGCCATTGGTTGACTGTTAGTCCCACATTGGTTCATTTTGGGCATTTCTGCATCCTACCATTCTATAAATAAGAGGTCTCTTTCCTCATTTTAATATCAACAATTTGAGCAAAGTTATTATACTCAAATCCATAGCAATTTTCATCCATCTTTATCCAATCTTAGCTAGGTTATGCATATTTTCATCTTGGAGCACACTTCAATCATCAACAAAGTGGATCACATATTCATCAAATCACCAAGGCTTGCATTAGGAGTTGGGAAAGGGCCAATTTCCACATCAAATTCACACCAATTCCCCCAAGAGATTAAGAGTTTGCTTCGTATTTGAATAGGATTTAACATCTTTGGTTTATGCTTGTTTATGTTCTTCATTTCATTCATTTTCCTTTACAATTCAAATGGATTTCTTAGGGAATCATGATACTAACTTGCATTTGATCTCATATGGTGTTTGTCTCTTGTGTTTTTGCAGGTTTGGAATCTTGGTTCACATTTTGGCGCTAGAAGGAGAGCTTACAAGAAGTTCTAATCACATTTTTTTCACCAAATTCTATACTTTTTTGTTGTTTTTGCACCTACAAGGAACACCACTGCTAGCATACCAGCATCACAGTTTAGAACCACTAGGACTCCAGCATCGCTATATCGCACCACTACAAACTCCAAACTCCGACGCTCTCTATTTCCCGCCCAAAATTCAAAATCTCAAATGGTAGTGCTGAGTCATTTTCACCCACTAGAATCTTTCCAAACTTCAAACTCCACCGCTGGCTGAAATAGCGACACCTTCATGCTCTCTATCCTTGCTACAAAGTGACGTTGACTGGTAAGCATCACTATATAGCACCGCTGAGGTTTTCAAACTCTAATGCCTTCATAGTTTCCACTGCTAGAGGGAAGTAAAAAGTGAAAATTTGTTTTATGACACATGATTTTTTAAATTTTGATCATTTGGATTGCTTTCTGATCTTCTGACCTCTATTTTTGTAGATCTGATTAGTTCTCTTGTAGGTTGACTTGGTCAAAGGTGAAGAAGAAAAGAGGCATAATGACATCATTCCTTCTTGATACCAAGTGTTTTTGAACACTTTAGTGTTGTTTAACACTCTTAAAGGGTCCATAAAGCTCTCTTGAAAATTTTTTTTCCTTTTAATGCTCTTTAGGATACTAGATTTCATTTGGGTCTAAAAAGAACATTTCAAATTCTTGCTAAAAAGCGGTTAAAACGAATCTTAAGACAAACTCACTAGATTTCGTTTGAGACTGACAATTGAACAAGACAAATTCCACATTTGATTTGGTGTTATAAAAATAATTCACTTTTGATTTGTGGACTTAAAAATAACATGTGCTACTTTGTTTTGTGATTGCTTACTCAAACTAACACCCTTGAAAAGACGTATGCGCTTCTCTCGTGCCTCATGGCGATCTTGGAAATCAAAAGGATTTTTGGTGGTCTTAGGTTGGGATAAAGTGATTGCCTCCACACTTCATTTTGGTTCTAAAATTGAACAAAACATTTTGTGAGTGTGATTCAAACCTATTGTGTGTATTCTCTCATTGTTTTTCAACAAAGATCGATCAAGTTCCAGATATGTTTGCTTGCTATTGTTTATCTTAGAGGGCATGCCTTGGGGAAAAAGTACTCACCCAAGGGAACAACTTAACCGGTAACACTCTAAAGCCAAGAGTATTTCCATCCGGGATATAAAAGTGGGTACTAGAACAAAGGCCGGTATCACGTAGTTGGATCCGACGAGAAGGGCAGCAATGGTCTCTCACCTCAATAGGTCAACTCCTACGAACGGAAAGTCTGAATTAAAACCCTTGTTGTAGAAAAGCCAAAATCCCTATCTATTTGTTGGTGCAAGAACAGTCGTTTTGAATCCACCTGACACTTTTACGGTTTTTAGTAGAAATGTAAAGTATGCCATGGGAGTTTCATGGGTATTGATGCTTGGCTTCCCTAAGAAGTGAGTGTCGTCGAGGGGAGCTAGTGGGGTCAAGTATCTAACCATTCACTAAAAATAAGCATAGCTAGACTTGTATAACTAGGGATTCAACAAATATAGTCTTTCATATCCATATAATTGTGCTTGTTCTTGGTTACAAAACACTTTTCTTTTTTGAAAACATTGGGAAACAAACATTTAACATTGTCATCAAAACTTCAAACCCTTTAGGAAGCAAATACAATTGACCAAATTCATGCACGTTATTGCTTGCCCTTGGGATTTTATCCTTAGAGGTTTCTAAAAACTTGGATTTATATCTCAATTTTCTTACTAAAGTTAACAATAGGTAACCCTTGCCTTGATTTCATCAAAGTTCCACATGATATATCTTGTGGAATGAGAAGAAGTTGAGACATTGGACATCTAGTTTGAAAAGCTAATCAAGAAGTGTTTGTGGTAAAACAAAATCATTAAGCAAAGTCTAAAAAAACAATTGAATCCCCCACATGTGTCTCCAATGATTTCATGCAAGATCAAGATCAAGAAACCAAATGTAAAAGATCTTAGTTTGAAAGATCACCAAAAGCATCTCTCAACGCTATACGAATTCAGATGAAGATTGTTTCGGGATTTTTCCTTCCCATGTCAACAACATTATCATCATTATCACCTACCAATTGGTTTTCATCTTGACTAGGGAGCAAGTTCATGTTTGTCCCTGGATTCTTGTGCATTTTTGCTCTCTTTCTTGTAGGAATAATTCACATGCATTTGTCACGATCCTTATAGTTACCATCCATAATAATTTTTCCTCCACACTTCCCTATGTCATCCATAATAATAAATTGTTGTCTATCTCATGGCCTACAAATGGTTGACATTATGTGTCTTTCACCTTCCACATCTACCCACCATAACACTCATCCCATTTCACCCCTAATAAATTGGTCGTATACCTGATTAGAGGAAAATACTTGACCTATGTCTTCATTGGATCATACACTTACTGTCGAAGGTCACTATGTCAAAAAGACAAAAAAATCAAAACATATTAGAAAATACAAAATCATTCAAATAACTTTCAAAAATTCCAAAAACAGAGTCAGTCAGTCATGTTAGTCCAATTCAAGTTGAACTACATTGCCTATGTGACTTCACGTAAGCAAGTCCATCTATCGATGAGCCCCTAGGGCATTAGGTTAGTCCTTTAGGGTTTATCAAGTCAGTCGCAATAAATCAGACATAGTCAACTCAAACACAAATGTCATAAAAATCTCACACAAGTCCTGAATCAACAAGGAAAATTAGCTAACAAATCTTCAAGTCAACTCAATCAATTGTCAAAATAGTCAACAACACTAAACCAACATTTAATCAGTCAAACTTTTATCTTATATAGGATGTGTCCTTCCTAAAACCAAACATTGTCATAAATCAAACTTTGTCATTTTCCTTAAATAGGTGGTCACATGGTTGAAACCAGACTTGACGTCTTATACAACATGTTTCTTCTTCTGAAACTAGGCCTTGTCAAAAAAATCAACCTATCACTTACCTAGTCAACCACATATTAGTAAACAATTCTTGGCAAACACTCTGAATAGTTGTTGACTTTGTTGGTCTATTTTTTCTTATCTTTTTGAATGGTCATTTGGATCATGTTACTAGCTACCTCAAGGATTTCCCACGAAGGATTTAGAGGAGAAATTATTTCTCATGACTTGTCTTTTATTTCACTACTATTTTTTATTTGTCTTGGCAAAAATAAAGGGGCAACTTTCCCCTTAGTATGAGATAAGACATTCCTTGTCTGTGACTGTCTGATTTGCAAGTGGATGACATTGCACACCTTGGTTTATATCATACCATGGTGTTTTTTGTTCATTCATTACATTTTACCACCCAATGATGATTAAATGCAAAGCCTAGCATAGAAAAATATCAATCTTTTTTGTCTCCACTAACTCCATACTAACATTTTCCTCTCACTAACATTTATCTTCATCAATCATTGCATTCATCCACTATCAGATCCACTTATCAGAATAATTTT
>VDFB02149640.1:0-20449 GCA_007258455.2 Sequoia sempervirens
AGATTTAATGCCAACTACAATGGAAACATTGAAATTCCCTAGTAGTATTTATGTTAAGGAAATTTATTTTAGATGCAAGGATTCAAAGCACATCAACCATGTGGTACAAATGATTAAATCCCATAGATGATCTGTAACAATGAAAGAGTCTGAAAAGGCAGAGAGAGCTACACTAGTGACTCAGGAGAAACTTCATCTTTCAAAAACAAAGCCAAATAGGCTGGTAGACGTGTGGATCAGGCCAACATTTGGTGGAAGAGGACGAAAGATGACTGGAACTCTAGAGGCCCACCATAATGGATTTCAGTATTCAACCATGAGAGTAGAAGAGAGAGCTGATATCATGTATCAAAACATTAAGCATGCATTCTTCCAACCAGTAGAGAAGGAGAGAATTACTTTGCTTCATTTTCATTTGCATAACCATATCATGGTGTGGGAACCAAGAAGACCACAAATGTCCAATTTTATGTGGAGGTAATGGATGTGGTTCAAAATTTAGGAGGGTAGATCTTGATGTCTACCAAGAGGCATAAATTCAGATCAATTAAGTTCACCTACATGTCTGCCAAGGCTTACTTCCAATTTTTATGACTATTTTTCTTGACTATCAGAGTTTACCTACAAATTTGAAATTTCTTTCTAGTCATTTTGATGAGGATATATTCATCCAATGTGTAAGAACCTTTTGTTTGTATCACAACCATAGTAACGTTCGAGACTCAGACTTTCCTCAGACTCGACTCGGGGACTCGGGGACTCGACGCAAACTCGGCAAAATGAAAAAACCCTAGAAATTTAAAGATTTTTAAGGATTTAAAACTTGTTTCATGCACCCTTTATTAAATATACCTTAAATACACAATAATATCATTAAATAGAAGAAAATTTGATCACATACACAAGAATACATTGATCACTTAAGTATAAATGCAAATTTTAGCAGAAGGAAATACACATACACAAGTATACTACTATTATGCCCTTAATAAATTTTTACCTGGCTACAATGTCATTTGATTAGTCTTAGTCTTATGCTCCAAATTGATTAAAGAAATGTGGAAATTTTAAGCTCCAAATTTCCAATACTAAGTATATCTATAATTTTAAATTGTCTCTATCACATTCACAATAGAAAGGAACTTGTTGGAAATAGTATGCTCTAAATTTCCAATACTTAGTGAATCTAGATCCATAGTTAGTAATTTCCAAACAAAACTTGTCCCAACAGCCATAGGGAAATGGGAAAAGTTAATGGGTAATAATCAATGGGATACGTAGGAGGCTATCATACTGTCAGTTGATTACCTAAGCCTTCCCCCATGCACTCTTGAATTGGCGAGGGGGAGTCTAAAAGAGCTTACATTGATTCTTACCATTGAACTTAATGCAAAAAATATTCCACATCTTAGACCACCAAATGGTCATGTGCTCGGATTTCCTTTCGTAATTGGGCAAGAGGAAGCCATCCTCCTTCTAAGTTGGATTCAACATTTACTACACACATCTAGTAGGTCTCTTCTTGCAAAATTCAAGACAAGTATCATGGAAACAAAATGTCTAAAAAACTCTAGAGGATATCAATCTCACAACATGTGTTTCTTGTTAGATTATGAGTGGTCATAGGCCGGTCTGCAGTCAACTAATCTTTCTTTCATCATTTCTTCAATGGTAAGAAGCAATGCAAGCTCTTTTAAACCACCCCCCCCTCCCTGCGACTAGTTCAAGAGTACATGGGGGAAGGCTTAGGTAATTAGCTGACAGTATGACAGCCTCCTGTGTAGCCCATTGATTATTACCCATTAACTTTTCCCATTTCCCTATGGCTGCTGAGACAAGTTTTGTTTGGACATTACTAACTATGGATCTAGATTCACTAAGTATTGGCAATTTAGAGCATACTACTTCCAACAATTTCCTTTCCATTTTGACACACTATTAATGTGATAAAGACAATTTATAGATATAAATATTAAACAATGTTGTAGCCTGCAATAAGCCAATAACACATAAGAAAATTAACATTCAAAGTTTAAACTTTATAATTAAATTATTAAACTAAAAAACTGGGTTAGCTTTTAGTTAGCTTTTTTAGATAGCTCTACTAGGTGTTGAGGACATTCAATTTATATTTTGAATGTTAAGAAGTCATAGTTTCAAGGATTTGTCAAGCGAGTAAGAGAGCTATAGGAGCAGCCTCATCTAAAATATTTTGAACTAGAGTTTGATATACCATTTAGAGAGCTTGGTTTTCATGGATATAAAGTATTATGAAAGCAAAATGAACTTGAACTGGCGGCCAATTTTGAAGACTATTACTAATGATCCAAATAAATTTATTGAAGATGGTGGTTGGGAATTTTTGAATATGGAAGCTAGTGATTTTGATTCTGATAATTCAAAAGAGTCAGATCAAGGATATGAACCCTTTGATGTAGAAGAGGAATCATAATCAAATGAGGAAGGTTCAAAAGATGAATCTCTTGTGGAGTTAGAGGAGGATGAAGAAGAAGAAGAAGAGGAGGAAGAGGAGGAAGGTAAAGCATGGGATGAAGTAGAAGCCAAAGCTAGAAATGCAATCATTTACTTTTTCCAAAGAAATAAAAAAAATATATCATTTAAAATATTAAATATACTTACAAATTATTGAAGGAATATTTTTCAAAATTATTGAAGAATTAGCTCTTTTTTCCGGTGCTGGATGTATGTTCAACATTAATGTTGATGGCCAGAAATTTTCTATGTAATGAAGTTTTTTCTTGCATTTCCTTTGACGCTTCTTGGTTTACAAGAGTAAGGAGAGTGTTAGGATAGTAGTGTGAAGTAGTCTAGTGGCTAACGTACCAGAGAAGAAATGGAGGCCAACTTCACTCTGAAAGCAAGGAGGAAATTGGATCCTTTTGATGGAAAAGCGACGGTGAAGAGACTGCGTGGATTGTTCTTGTACAAGGATGTGAAGGTGGCACAATCTATGCAAATCATTCTAGGTAATGGCTTCGAAGATTTGAAGCACAAATATCAGACTAATATGGATATATACTCTCTGATCATGGCGTGGGGATTGGACTTAGGAGAGTTGGTGGAGATTGTAAGGAAAGTGATGAAAGCGTTGGTGCATAGGGATTTCTTAGTGAACATGGAGAGTATCCTAGAAAGGGCTATATTAGGAAAAGGCTTTTTGAGCGAAGGCATGGAAGGTGTGGACCCGAAAGTAGTAGAGATAAATCACCCTTTCATTAGGTGGCCAGAAGGAAGAACCAAAGCCATGTGGAGAGAGGGTACAAAATAGGGGTGGAAAGCTTTGAAACTGTGTGTCAAATTAATGGAGACTGGGGAGATAATAGCGGGACTCAAAGCCATCGCCAGAGAGGAGTTGTGTGAGAAGAAGGGTTTGCGTCCGAGAAATAAGGTGAAGCTGCTCATGGAAATGTGCCCATTGCATCTGGGCAGTGCTTCTGGAACTTCCACGTAAACTTGTTTACTATGTTTAAGCTAGATGTTGATGTATAAGTTTAAGGGGTTAAGCCCTGTTTTTGGTTTCGATACTGTAAATAGTTGGTGCTTGGGTAGTAGTTAGTTGGATAGTTTTCAGGCGGTTGTGGTAGGGCTTTTTGATATGTAGGTATTTATTTTGTTTTAACAAACATGATGTGATGGTGCTAGAAGAAATTATTATTTGGAGCTTTGTATATTTTGATTTATCTTAAATAAAATAAAAATATAATCACCGATCGAAGAAAAAAAATAATTTAAATATTGTTTAATAAATTTGATATAATCTTATGAGAAAATTCAAATACCTGCGTACTCTCCTCATCGGACTTCCTCCGTGCATCCTAGCTTCGTGCTCTCTTCCTTCGCATGACGTTTTTCCCTTTTATGTCGTCTGATTTCTTCCTTCATGCGGGAAATTTTTTAATTTTTGATTTTTATTTCTTCCTTCATGCGGCGTTTTTCCCTTTTTTTTCCCTTTTTTGTCGTCTGATTTCTTCCTTAACGCCAACTTGAGCATTGACTTTTGGCTATTAATGTAATCAATTTGGGGTGCCTAAGGCGGCGCCAAGTGCACATAATTGAGAACCTATCATTGTACATTTTACTGTGATCCCGCAAGGTGCTTCATCCTTCTCGACGGTAGTGCGGTGAAAGCTTCTGTGGCAGCATGCAAGTCTTCCTTATGTTCTTGGCGATGTTGCGGTGACTCCTGCAAGTCTTCTACCATTGGTGTGCGGTAGTGCAGTGACCACCATTTTCCCATAGCTCCTTCATCAGCTCGGTACGGTAGAGTGATTTTTACCGTGGTCCTACAAGTTGCTTCTTCCTTCTTGGTAGTAGTGTGGTGAAAGCTTCCGTGGAAACATTTTTATTCATAGAGGAGGCCATGGAGAGAGGACGTGGATGGCGTAAAAATATTAAATCGCTGAGAGGAAAGTGGGTGGAAATAGATGAGACAACATTGATTAAGCACTAAATTTATTTTGATATTTTTTTGTGTGAGAAAAAATTACTAATGACCTTTTCATAAATGTTATGTGAGTAAGATTTCTTGATAAACTGTGTGCAAATTTTTACATAACTATCATGGACTATGAAAATTGAATGTGATTAATTTTCATAAATGTGTTTGATAGCATATCACGCCATTGGAAATTAGGGGGGATTCCTATCTTATAATTGACTTAAGGAACGCCATAAGTTGATTGTCAGCATTTACAAAGTATGTGGTTATCTGAAACGTTCATGTGTGAGAGACATAGAGATATTATATTGCATTTTAATTTATGACTAAAGGTTCATACTAATTTACTATTATTATATTATGTGGGTTGTAATGCCTCGTCTTGTAACCTAAGGAATGTTGCATTTGTCTATGTAGGTGTAATAATTATTTTCTTAAGGTAATAATATTAACTTAATTAGTTGCATACATTCTTTAAGTTACACGACGTCACACTACTTGAGATTCCATAGACGACTTTAGTATTAAGCATTGCATATATTTAATTAACATAAACTTAAAAGTAAACATTACATAACATTTGAATTTCATTCATGATAGTATAAAGTACAAATAAGATTTCTTACATTGCATTTGAAATAACATTACAATACTCATTCTTTAGATGAGGTAGATCAAATAATAGTTTACAATTACATATTTCAAATGTTCACCTCATAAACAATTGAGGGATGTTTCAAATACAAGATTTCCAATGATGCAATATAGGAAGTACACATTTATCCAAATACGAGCTCTCCATCCATGAAGCTCTCATTGCCATGATCATAAACTGGGGACCCAATGGAGTAAGGTGCACGTTCCACCCAACCATGTGGTACCCGTAGGTCCACCCCCCGTGCTAGGAGATAGTAATAAGGTTACGTAGACATAACCTATTCACCCTAGACACAAGTACATACTTAACTGATGGTTACATTGCTTCCAGAATTAAGACAATCAAATATGCTAAGTTCACAAGGTAAACTGTTATTTTAGGTGAAGTGTCATCACAATGTTGCATAGGTTACCCTGGTGTTTCTTCCTAGGTTCCGTCCCCCAACTTGGGTTACCCTGGTAACCTCTTACGAAACCTGGCCCCACATGCAAACTATTGCGGAATCAAATATCTTTTAAAGTAACAAGACATTGATTTTCCATTCCAGGCCTTCTCAACTTATACTCAAAACTGAACTAGCTCTTGAGTCTATAAGCGAGACATATTAATCTTATTAAAGATTTTAAGCTAACTAATGTTTTGTTTAAGTTTCCACTGACTTAATAACTCTTTGTAAGTTACCCTAGCACCACTTTATGTGTTGGCCCTCACACAGAGCCACTCCCCTAAAGATAACATAAGGAATCTAAGTTTCCCTGACTAAGGTAACCATGGTGCACAAAAATCAACATATAATACCAAACGACACACAATGGTCATTAAATCTTTGTTCTTAAATCCAGGCGTCAAAACACCATACTATAACATGTGCACTGCCCTAGTCAACTCAAGGATTGTATTTCAACAATAACAACACCCTTACTATACGAACTAATCTGGAAGACTTGTTCATCTAAAACATTCCCAATTTGCCCAATAAAATAACACAATTTAAAGCAAATTAAAACATTGGAAATCTACATTAGGATTTACTAAATCCAGTCATTTAATAAGTATTAGCAAGAAATTACAACAACTTGATCGTAATTCTTTTCTCATACAATAAAGAAAATTGCATCAATTTATTCTAATTTTTAACTTTCTCAATTTCGCACAAAAATAAATATACTAAATTCTCTTTTTAAATCATAATTTAAAGAATATTTATTCACATGCATCCCATGCACCTATTAAATAAAAAATTATTTGAATATCAATTTAAACAAATAACAAATTATATATATATATATAATTCATTTAAATCCGAATATGTAAAAGTTCATATTTTAAATCATAGAAAGGAATTTATTTAAATTTTATCTACAACCGAAACTATACAGTCGGTCGCGTCACTGTTTACAACAGGCGACGACTCCATACAGGGGCCAACCTGTGTAATGGGAGGCAAGCTGGGATTTGCTTCCACCGTCGCCTCCCTTAGGGGCGGCGGCTGTGGGGAAAAAACCCCCGCGGCCATGAACATGCACAGGGTTTAATTTTTATATGTTTTTTTTTTTAATCTCAAAATTTTTGACGGAAACGAATTCGCATACGACGATTTTAAACATTAAAATTCACTGCAATTTAAAATAAAACAATTATATATATGTATTTGTATATGTATATATATATTTAACACTAATATATATACATATATGAATACATATATAAAATTT
Source organism: Sequoia sempervirens (assembly GCA_007258455.2). Lineage (NCBI taxonomy): Eukaryota > Viridiplantae > Streptophyta > Pinopsida > Cupressales > Cupressaceae > Sequoia > Sequoia sempervirens. The sequence goes on from VDFB02149640.1 coordinate 6,833, forward strand.
AAATAGGAATATAATACTGTAACTGGGCAATAATTTTTAATAGAGTTTTCAATAGGGAATTGGAAAAGCTTCAAATCTGAACAATTTATTCCCAAATTAATAAATTCATTAACTGAGGTTTTTTATTACAAAACCCCAAATTAATCACCAATTTTAACAGATGATTTCAACATAAAACCCTTCTAAGATTTTGTCAATTTCTTCTGTAGATTTACTACTGTTAAAATAAATCTCTGTTTTGCTCTTTGATTTCTCTATAATACTTTGTTTTCTTAATTTTCACAAAGAGGAAATCAAATTTTTACAGAATTATTTTACAAAAATCTCTGAGAAGAAATACAGCTTTCACAAAACAAATATTTCCTCAGACAATCTTTTTCTAAAGAAACAAAATTAAATACAAAGGAAAATACCTGTTTTCCTGTAACTTGAAAACTGTCTATAGAAGAGAATCTTTGTTGCCTTTGCGTGCAATCCTCCAAAGCTTCTCCAGAAAACCCAAATCCAAAAGATACTAACACCAACCCAAAGAGATCTTCCTGAAATATACAACAATTCACAAAGGAAATCACAAATTCTTCCCAAAAACAATTTTTAACAGAGCACTATTCTTTCATTTCCCGCGAAGAAAAGGTAATCTTCTATTTTTTTTCTCCCAAATCCTAGATAACCTCCGAGAAAATCCTCCACCAAAAAGCAATTAATTCCACTGGCACACATGTCGAAAATAAAAAATATCTTTCAACAACTTACCGTAAATCTTTCTTTTCCCTTTTTTTCAAGATTTGCATGTTTTTTAAATAATTTAAAATTTTCAAATTTCAAAATAAAAATTTCCCTTTTTCCTCATTTAATTTATTTATCTAACAATTAAAAATACAATTTCCCACATAACAACTAATTTAAATTTTAAATCTATTCACATAATAAAGGTAACTTTAATTTAATTAATTAATCTATTTAATTAAATAATCTATTTAATTAAATAATTTTAATCGCAATGATCAAATTACTTAACCAAACAAACTAATTAATTAATTAAATAAAATGTAAAACTTATTTTTAACATTTAAAATTAATTTAAATAAACAGTAAATTAAAGAATAATAAATTATCATAAAATTGACAAAATTTTCCTTTCAAACAATTAATCCAATCAGGGACAAACAAGACCACCAAAGACTCCAAACTAAAACTGACAATATACTATGACTGGGTTTTAAGTCTAGACTAGGATGAACCATGTTACTATCTCCCAATCAACATTTTCGTTGAGTCTTGACACGCTCAAACCTGAGTAACCAGGTGGAGTCGATGTCATGTACCTGCAATCCTGCAACCAAATAAATGTCATACATATATATATATATAATCCAATGTTCAAACACACCGTGTGGAGAAAATCACAGAAATCACAAGGCACTCGCAAGCGAGTGATGCAACTCCGTTCTCCACACCAATACACGTCACATCAGACTGACAAATTAAATAACAGTTAATCTACCATAAACATATATATAGCAATAACATATGAAGGAAACATCTACGCTATTACAAAGCATGTCAGAAATTAATTATCACCATACAATGTTTCATCATATCACAAAATGAATCCATTGTTGCTCTAAAGTCAGCGATCAAAATATCCAAAACAAAGTACCAAAGTCTATCAATGTGAAAACATGCTAACAGAAAACATAAGCAAAATGGAGGGGTACTACATGGGTGACCTCCAAGGAGATCCATGAATCTCAAATGCCTAAACTTTGAAATGCTTCAGTAATATTATGTTGTACTTGGACAATTGAAAGCCTATTTTATTCTCCTAGCAAGCTTTTTTATTTTCCATTATAATTCTAGACCAAACAACATTTGCAGGGATGGCCTTTTACACCAATCTTAATTTGTATGAAGTTCACGAACCTGTTGTCAAGTAGTAAATTCCTTTCATAGACAGGAAATGTAAAGGCTTCATTTAAGAAAAGATACGTAGTCTCTTTCTGAGGGTAATCCACATGCAAAAAGTAAAAAGCACATAAAAAACAATTGTACAGTAGAAAATCATATTGAATCAGTTTTTGATAAGGAAAAATAGGTTTTGAAGGGGCCCCAAAACCCTTTACAATGACAGCAAGTTGCAAGAGAAATTAAACCACTAAGCCCAGCAGCCCAAAAAGCTGACATAAGATGGAACATTAACAACTCGTCAACAAACCCAAAAGCAATAAACATCAAAAAACCTACTTAACCAAAAGAGGAAGCACCAACTACAACAAATTATCTAAAAAATTAGTCGAGGCCATGTTCTCCTTGATGACCTCCTCATGGATACTGATAACATCCGTCAACTCCTCAACAGCAACAACAACCCTCTTTTTCATCTTGCTCCTCGTCCTAAGGCACAGACCCGCCTACATGTCCTCTAGCACAGGAGTAGAAACTTCTGATTTCTCCACCAAGTAAGAGCCACTAATCTCTTCAATCCTTTCCTCCATATTACCCAAGTCAAGCAATTTTCTAGTCCAATTCAACACTTTCTCATTCAGAATAGAAAGACCCATAGCAGTGGTCTTCAAAGAGTTATTGCTGATATTGACCACCGTTTTCAAGTCCTTTGACATCTTTCCCATTTTATCCTCCAAAATTTCCACTTTGTCCTCTAACATTTTATTAACAATAACTTCCAAAGAGGAAATTATTTCCTCATGAGAAACCCCCAAATGATCAGCATCAGCCAGTAGCTTATCAAGCTTAATATGCATTATTTCACTTTGCCTTTTATTTCCCACTCCTTTTGGTTACCTCTTAACATAGCAACAAAAACATCCTGCCAATTTTTCATCTGAAGATTGACCTCCTTAACCTCAGAAAATAACCACTTAACCAGGGAAAGCAGGTTTCTTGTCCCATCTTCAGCCATTCTACAAAACATATTCATGTCAATTTCATCCCAGTTAACTAGAGGCTAACCCTTCTGCTCCAAGTTAACAGGGGCATCAAAACAATCCCTATTATGTTCATCCTCTTCTTCGGCTGGGGAATCCTCGACATCCACCTTTATCCTCTCCTTATCTAGCAGATTCTCCAAATCAACTAACCCCTCCAGACGTTCCTTCTTCACTTCCTTCTCCACAACAGAAAAATCCTGAGAACAATTAACCACATCAATCCCCTGCATATCCACGGGGCTAGTCTCATTAGGCTTCACCTCCATCTTAGAGTTTCCCATATTAGCAAGGCCACTCAACTGACCACCCAAATTAACCAACACCTTAAGCCCTTGCACCAGGGAGCTCTCTTGTAGACCATCCCTACCAGGAATAGGGTTCCACAATGAAGCATTCTGAACACAGTCAAAATTTGAATGATCCACATCACCCACAGGATGACAACCCTTCAAACCCTCATCGCCCACAGGATGACAACCCCTCAAACCCTCTTTTCTAGAAGACAACGCGGGATTCACATTTGAACCAGGGGCAACCACCTCAATTTTCCTTTTGGTGGAAGCTTTAACTTTCTTCATGCCTTTGGTTTTCCCCTTCGAATATTTTCTAATAGAATTAGCCATAGTCTCCTGCAACTCCACATCAGTCTCATAGCCCTTACCCCATTCTTCTAATTCCTCATCCCTTTCCTCAGAGCCTCCTTCATCAACAGACATATCCTCATATTCTGACTCTTCCTCCTCTGAACTACTAACCCATTCACTAGCAGAGTCCCCTATTTCATACCCATCATTTTTAACTTCCTTCTTACCAGGAGTTTTAGGGGAGACTAAGATCAACTTTAGCTTGATATGAGAAAAAATCAAACACATAAGCCCTTGATGAAGAACCGCCTTCTTAGGGTTCTTTCTGTGGTCTTCAATACTCTTCTCCATAGAATGTAACAAGTAAAAAGGAAATGAGACTGAAACATTATGCCTAAAATGATTTAAGAGCATAAAATGGTGAGTGTAAACCACATAGAATCTATCTTCAAGGGTGAAGTAGTGCATAATGGCCAACACGAGGTCCCTCTAAAGTGGCTTCAGGTTCTTCCTAGCATAACCTCCACTTCCAATTTCCTTAACCTTCTTCCTCTTGTCATGTTTAAAGAAATTCACAAAAGCCTTCTTAGCTGCCCCCTATCTCTGAAAAACTCTCTCCCAACAACTGAAAGACCAGTTACCTCCGCAATAAAATCCTCTTCAATTCAAAACTCAACACCCTGGTAATGCAGAGACCTCCCATTTTATCCTTTCACAAATAAATATGTTACATCAGGGTTCGAGCCTTGAATTCTTTGCATAAATTAACCCCCCAAAATTCCAAGTGCTCCCACATAGTAGCATTTTTCTGAAACTTTTCACAAGAACTCAACTCAATTCTGCAATGGTCACCACCCATAGTGACAAGAAACAAACGAAAACCCAAGAACAACTAGAAGAAATGAAAAAGTAAAATGAACCAGGCGCTACTCAAAACAATACAACAAACACCCACAATATGTGTGGGCTTATCATTCCAAGTAACCCTGCCAAAACTTCCAATCCATCCTTCTACGGAAACCAAGGAAATAATAATGAAACTAAAAGAGCAAAGGGTCGACGTGCAAAACCCAACTTAAAATCATAATGAAAAACCTTTCCTCAAGAACATTTCACCTAGAAACAAGCCAGCTGGTCATCATTAGAAATACACTTCGGATTAAGAGGTAGCAATTCAAAAGAATCCCACTTAGATCTCTCAGCCACTCCCATGTTGGCAACCCCATCAACCATCATGTTCACTTCATGAAAAACATATGTGATTTTGATCTCCTCAAAAGAGTTAATAATAGATATCAATTCATTAATAAAATTGGCAATTGACCATGAAGGAGGACATTTCATCATGAGACAATTAATCACATTAAGAGAGTTCCCCTCTAGCCATAGTTTAGAAACACCTTGTTTCTTAGCCAAAACTAATCCATGATAAGTTGCTACAACCTTCGCATAAAAAAACAATTGTACAGTAGAAAATTAGATTCAATAAGTTATGTCTTATTTCGCTTGCACACTTATCTGAAAGACATAGGGTATTCACCATACATTTCCCTTGACAAATAAAACATGTGCTTTCATTTATTTTTATTATATATCTCAAAAGTGAAATTGTTGTTACATAATGATGCACTGAGAAAATAATATATACAAAAAATACAAAGAAAATGTGTGAAATTTAACATGCAACCTTCTGTGTTGTGCTGAAAGGAATCAAGATTAACTGGGACAAGAAATAAAAATAAAATTTTGATGATTGTACTTAAAAGTGAATAGGATATGAAAAGTGTGGACAATGATGGTGCTAAAATTGAAAACCCTGATTTTGATGACATTACTGTTTTATGTCATTAGAGATAAAGAGCACATACAATTTTATATACATAGAAAATGAAGATTTGAAACTAGTAAATTGAAAATGTAAACACTGTAAGATTTTTCCTTAAACAATAATTCACATACTCACTTACAAAAAAGGGTGAAGCATTTTTTATTCAAACTTTGTTTTCTTTAATAGACATAACAATAAAAGAATATTTACAAGTACAAGAATATATACACTGTTTCATAGAAAATAAGGAATGTTTCATAGAATATATCTTTAGAATGTAGGAACTTCCTCTGTCAGATATTTGGAAATTCCTACACACAAGTTCTGCTTTGGAGTGAAAACACCCGGAAGTGTTTCACACCGGCTCAAGGTACAATCATAAATTAATGCATGTTGTTGATTATTTTAGATGGAGATTGGAGTAAATGTAGAACCTGAGCGTTCAACTAGCAAAAGAAGAAGATATGTACATGGACATGACCCTAAAACTGTTAAAGAAACAATTCAAACAAGTGATTGTACAAAGACAAGCAGATTTATGATTTTATCTTAGAATGTACAAACTTTCTCTATCGGATATTAAAGATGTCAGGTTGGATAAAAAATTGGATAAGCAGATTTATGATTTTATCTTTAGAATGTAGGAACTTCCTCTATCAGATATTTGGAAATTCCTACACTCAGGTTCTGCTCTCGAGCAAAAACATCCGAAAGTGTTTCAGACTGGCTCAAGGTACAATCCAACCTGGTTATGACATCGATAGCAATCCATTTTTTCTTGAACCGTCCATACTCAAATGTTGCATCACAATTTAGTATTCCCGCACATAAAAAATGCCACATATTAACCCCTTCTAAATAAAACTCAAAATACAATGAAACAATGAGTTCCCTATATTAGTAACTAAGTAGGCAGTCTATAGGGCATAGTTTGATTTTATACAAGGATGCTCATGAAAGGAATCTTCAAGTGACAGTGAGTGAGTTGTTTGAGATTATAGCTGATGGTGCAATATCCAGTCTTAAAGGCAATTAGCAAAGCAATAAATGTGCAAGAAAATCATATTGTACACAACAAACAATTCACAATATTATCTTGCATAATTCCTTCAGTTTGAAGAAAAAAAATTCATTGTATCTTGATGAAATTAGTGACCTTAATGGTCAATCACTAGCAACCATGATTTTAAAACATGTTATTGTGCTTATGGAGGAAAAATTTTAAGCAAGGTGGTGAGGGGTGGTTTGGAACAATGGCAGGTATGAAGGAGTTGCTTTATATGCATACTATGCAATCTAGCTTAAGACAACGTTCTTAGAAGAGATTGAAGGTGGATTATGGAACTCAAGGGTTACCATGATAAAGATTAAAACAAAGGCTGAGATCTATTTAAAAGCCACTATCATGAGGATATTAAAGATGTCAAATGCAAAACCCTAGCAGCTGGAGTAATGAACACAGTGTGAAAGAGGACAGTGTGCTAGGGAAGATTTAGGAGATCTCCACATTATCTAAACACAGGAAAATACATCATTTATTTATTTATTTAAATTAAAAGAAATTATTCTAAACCCTATATAGGACACATTGATACTTCAAAAGAATCTAATTTATTTTTTAAAATTAAAAGAAGTCATCCTAAACCCTATATACGATACATTGATTCTTCAAAAACATCTGAAGGAATTTGAGATTGTGCAAACATATGTCAATTAAATACCTAGATTACAAATAGTAGCGCAAACATTGTAACCCTTGTTGATCAAAGCAGGAATGAGATAAACATCAATGAATCTTATGCCTCCTATCACACACATCTCCTTACCATTCTCTTTCATTCTTTACTGAAACACTTCTCCATTTTGGCGGGCTACACCTAAAAATAAGGTTTCAACAAAGGTTTTATTGTATGTTTATTAAAATGAAAACTCCATTCTAGTGGGCTATGACTGAAAATAAGATTTTGACAAAAAAATTAGAGTATGTTTATTAGAGTTTTAGAGTATTTTGGCAGGCTATATTCAAATTATTTATTCAAATGGATTGTGACTGACGTGATTTGCTGCATTTAGTGTTGTAAATTGTAATGATGCCATGATTACCATATTACCACCCTCTCATATTATACCCGCTACGGTATGGTGGTGTTTTAAACTTCCCTTCTGTTGTTTACCTCACTACCACCTTGCTCAAGGCTTCTTGCTGCAGGGTTGCAGTGTATACTACTCTACCGCATATGTTGCTCACCTTCCCGGTAGTATAGCGGTGTATGCTTTTGATCATTACTTGAAGAGTGTCGATGAGAAAATCTTATTTGTCTTATTGATATCACAATGTCTCATCGACATTAGATCTTATGTTCCTCTTATATTTGTTGCCGGTGTCAATGAGACAAGTTACTATCTCTTGTTGATATGCCACTGTCTCATCGATATTTTCCTTTGGTGGTATTTCTTTATATATCATTGTAACTTTGCCATGTCAAGGAGACTCGTGATTATCATTGTGGTATGGCAGTGTTTTTCCCTTCCCTTTTGCTATTTACCACACTACCACCTTGCTCAAGGCTTCTTGCTATGGGGTTGCGGTGTATACCACTCTACCACATATGTTGCTCACCTTCCCTGTGGTATAGCAGTGTATGCTTTTGATCATTACTTGAGGAGTGTCAATGAGACAATCTTATTTGTCTTACCGATATCTCAATGTCTCATTGACATTACTTCATTATATCTAAGAGTTGTGTTTCGCCGAGCACTTGTAGATATACCTTGTCGATGTGATGTAAGTGATTCTCTCCTTGATATGCCTATATCTTGTTGAAATTTCACTATTTTACATCCTCAATGATACATATAAATAAGTCTCTTTGACATAGGGGTGTCTAAACCAGTGCTAAACTCGAAGCTAAACTCAGAGCCAAATGCGGTGCTAACGGTGGCGCCACACTTGAAGCCAATATCAGCGGTAAAGAAGGCGCTAATGTCGGCATGAAGTAGCACCAAAATTAGTACCGACTTGTCCTGATCAATGCAAATAAATGCTAAAAATAGCACCATCCTGATAAATAGCACTGACGTTTTCAAAAAATTGGCAAAAAATACATTAAAACAGTGGGTGGAAGCAAAAAATGGAGCAAATCATAAGGATTTGTTGTAGTGATCTTAGTATTTCTCCAAGAAAACTATTTTCATACTCTCCCAATCAGGAACAACATCCTTGCCTAACCTAATCCATAAACCATCTTAGGGCTACATCTTTTAGAGTGGCAAGGAAAGTTTGAGCCTATAGAATCAAACTATAGTCATAACTTTACATAACATCAAATTCAAATAGAAATGTATTTGGGTCCTCAGTCATTAACCCATAAAATATTGGTGAGGTTGAAGGAGGGATATTATTTGTAGCCCATTCTTGGTTAGTGATTGGGAACTCAAATGTTGCATGTTTAGGATCATCATCCACTGCATCACCCATGGTGTGGTATGTTGCCTCTGTAAGTGTAGTAGATGTTGGTGATAGGAAATTTCTTCTTCAGTATTACCCTCACTCTGAGTACTGGTTCACCAATTTCTACTATGGCTTCTTGGCGTGTAGAGGGAAGGAATCTACCCAAAGAATCTCTTTGCCTCCACATACATGAAATATGGCTTTATATAGTAGTGGTCCTGCACAATGTTAGTGTATCTTCTGGTGTTGGAAAAAGATTAAGTTCTAACAAGTCCTAATGTTGAAAACAAAATGTAAACTATGAAAGCTCAAAAAAATCTATGAAGATAGCACCATCCCCAACAACACCAAAAATGTGTCTCAATGTATTGTAAACTTGGTAGAATCTACACAATTTAGGGTATGTCTTCTGAAAAGTCCACTCAACATTGGAAATACTACATTAAATTGTCAACCCAAGGTTTGTAAACTTGTGATGGTGTTGCATTGTATGTGCCTTCAGAGACTTAAGACTACCTAGGTTATCCTATTCAAGATGTTCCACTTGCTAGAAATTTACAAAATTGTATAACAATGAAAGAAATAAACCAAAGCTAATGGCTACGGGTGCCTACAACTTAACCTATAACTGAACTACTGCTAATAAAGAATTACTGAACCAACTCAAACTATTCAAACTGGCAACTAAGCTTATTCTAACCTATGGAGTATTGGAGATTAACTAAATGCATGCATGTTCATGAACATTCATTATTAACAATCAAAATATAAGGATCTATTCTAACTTGCATGTAATTTATAAAACAATGATGAACAAAAATAACTATTTAAATAGAAATAAATAGCTATAAATGAAGTGAAGAATAGTTACCTTGAGTGGCATGTTCAAGTGGTTGTCCTCACTTAACTAGAACCATATCTAAATATCAGATTCTACACATCCATGTAAAATATAACTCCATTCATTGCACATCACAAACGATTACACAAAATCTTCTTCACAGATTGTATTTAATAAAAATCATTCTATATAACCATCATGTCTGTAGATAACTGAAACTAAAAAACAACTAATAATGAAATATTGAAATCAACTAACTTACCTAAGGACTCATACATCGACTATATGCAATCATGGGAGAGTTTATTCCAAGTAACAAATAATTGCAATCATTAACTTCCACTCCTAGATACTAGAGCATGTAGTTAAGATTGAATTGTTTAAACTATAATAGAAAAGATAGAAGAATCATAATAGAACTGAAGCTTTGTAAAACAAAATTTCATGTAAAACACACCAACATTTATTCAGAATCCTATCAAAAGAGTTCTTCCTCTCCAACACTTTATTAACTTTTCATAATGATGCACGTTCAACTCCATCAAGTGTCTTCAAACAATAGTTATTGCATTCAACTTAATTTGGAACTTCCCCTGTTTTGATGTCTTGGTCTTCGTTTTGCTACGGGTTACAACTTCTAGTTGCTACGTGCTATAGTTCCTTCTTGGATGCAAAAATATTAATTCACAAAACATGTGCACAAGGCTAACTACCATAATTAAAACATATATTTCCATCCACATTTCATGCATACTCACATATAAACTATGCATCGATGGTATTATATTATAACCATATTAATTCCATTACTATGATTTTAGGTCCAAGGCTATATAGTAAACATGAAAAGATAGCATAATATAGGAGTATTGTTTTAAAGGTATATCTAAAAGTATCTAAAAGTGTCTAAAAGTATGCATAAAAGTAGCATAAAATAGGTTAATAACTAAACCCACCATATATAGGCAAGGTGTGATGAGGTAGGATAACTACCCTTGATACAAACATTAAATGCCTAATGCAAATAATAAATGCATGAGATAATGCATAGGAAAACTATTAAATACCTAGATGACTAAAAGTAAATAATGAGACATGGCCCCATTATAACTTTCTAGAAATGAAAACTAGGATAACTTAACTCCTAAGTAAACTTATTAATATGAATAGGTCCTCACTAATGAATAATTAGGAAATAACCCCATTCACACCAACGATTACCATAATTAGATCCATCTTCTCTATGATGCTAAAATTAGCCAACATAACATTCTTAATAGCACCATCTAATGTGAACTTATAACAATAATATATAAAGAAAAAAATCACCATAAGATAGCAGAAATGAGACACAAATCAGCAACACAAGATCATCACATAAAATAATATTTACGTGGAGAAACTCTAGCGAGAAAAAACTCCACCAAGAAGAGAGGACAAGTATGTATTATCTTCAAATAAATGATATTACAATACAAATACGACATGTGAAGACATTTTAAGCCCCAAACAAGGCTCCCAAAGATGACCCTTCATTCCAAATGTCCCTAGCCCTTGGATTGCCTCCTCTGAATGCAAAAGGACACCGGTTTTGACTCCAATACTTTCCCTCAAACTTGGGCGCCCAAACATGGAAGATAAACATTACATTAAATGGAATAAATGATGGAATACCATGAGACACTTGTTGCCTCTTTCCAAGCACCTAATTGGAGAATCCCAACATTCACTTATTTATACTTTTCTTATCTTTAATTATCCCATTCTAGGTGTCCACATATGGGGGAAACAATATTAAATATTTATGTCCACAACACACCTTTACCATTGCTAGTGGACGCGTCACCCCTTATGAATATATTACAAACAATGGGGAGGATTAATATTATAAAATATTTTCCCAATACACCCTAAGTGCCTAGAGACACTTTTCAAGGATTGTGGAACCATGACATAGGATATACAAGGTGGATGACACCTTAATCCTAACAATGTAGAACTATGTGTACTTAAATGCTAGGTGATTTATACCTCATGGTGATGTATTAGATCAATAGCATACTACAAATCTCCAAAGCTTGAAACACTCTAAAAAATATCATTAGCCAACTAAAACATGATTCATATGATTTCAATCAAGAGTTAAAGCTCATATGTGGTTCATTTATGTTGATATACCTAAAAATTATAATTTAATCAAATAAAAGATATGAATTTCATATAACATATTACCTTAGTTGCAACACTGATGACCCTCCCAATCCCATTGAGCTTAAAACAATGAAGGGACATGATGATACTTTTAGATGCTTCCAAGTCTATAATCGATGTATTGTCACCAAATAGAAGTTTGCATATTGATCCTCGTGCAAAATTAGGTGTAAGTTCAACTTGACTAGGAACATGTTGAGAGGGGTCTATAGAATCAACTAGAACATCTTGGTGTCCCCTTGAAACTTATGCAATTGTCTCACCATGGGTTATTTTTTATCAAGATGATGTCTTATGTGCCTCGACACAACATTAAGTGATATCCCATGCTCTAAAATAATAAATTGGTATGCTTCTACTAGATTGTGGGTGAGGCATGTTCTCAACCTATACAAATCATCCTCTCTAGTCATCTATGCCACATCAAGTGGTGATACTATATCAACACAAATGAAAGGATCATATTTGTCCATTGTGGCCTTGCTGGGAGGAATGTTAATCCATGAATGTAACATATATCTACTAACACAATCAAATGACAACTGATCAATCTCACTAGCAACAGTGGCTATACTCTGAAAAAATGCCACATCTAGAGGGGGTGAGTGTTGGATTTGCAGCTATTCCTGATTCTAAACATTTTGGAATAACCAAAAGGTTTGGACCAAATATTACCCTCTAGTTCATGGGGGTGGAAAATCTACTCGTTTGTAATATTTTTTGTTAGCAAACCCCCCTCTCCCCTATCCATCATGTGTGAGGATAGATGTATAATCAACATTTAAATATAAATAAAACTTTGCATATAACTATTTACAAAGAATATAGTGGAAACTCATCATTATGAGGCCATCTATAATATGTTTCCAACCATCTAGGATAAAATGGACCCACAACTAGATTCATGCACCTAGTGATCAAATAGCCTCACACTCTATCATGTCCCATATAAAATGGGAACATATTTTGAACCATGTCTAATGAAACCCACCTACCAATGGATGACCATTTCTCATAGCCAATAACACTTGTAGAAAGTGAAGCATATAATTACTCAATGTTGATATCATTATAGGGGCTGTATGATCAAAAGAGGTCAATTATAAGTTTAATCTCATCTTGGATAGTCATTAACCTATCTATTTGATGGGTTTGGGGTATCATGTATAGACTATTCTAGATAATGCATTATCTAACCTCTGAATGGTTTATAACACATATTAGTTCTAAAATGAGTATGATTATCAGATTCATGAGATTGATGAGAAGTTTGATCAACCATGTCTAAATATCTACATAATTAAAACAAAAAAAAATACATTTAATTTTGAAACTAAATTAGATTTAATATAAATTCACGTATAATTTAAAACTATATGAATGCATGATGCAAAGTTTGATACAAAAACCCCATAATTTATGTATACATTTTCAATTTCATCCAATTTGTGCTAACTAAAGAAAATCAATTAAAAATAATATTTCAAATCATATGTAGTAAATATCCCTCTCACTCTAGTTCTAAATCATAAATGATGAGAATTAAAAAACACAAAATATATATATATATATATATATATGCTAAAAATATTCAAACACTTTTTCCCAAATGCTACAATCTACATAGGCATTGGATGATGTATTCACTTTTTTATATGACCGTAACTTTTTTCTAAGTTAGAACTATTTTCAGCCAAAACAAGTTAGTTATATCCTAAAAGGTGATGCAATTGTAATATTTCACTATGAAATAC
>VDFB02149640.1:20549-76079 GCA_007258455.2 Sequoia sempervirens
TTATCCAAATACGAGCTCTCCATCCATGAAGCTCTCATTGCCATGATCATAAACTGGGGACCCAATGGAGTAAGGTGCACGTTCCACCCAACCATGTGGTACCCGTAGGTCCACCCCCCGTGCTAGGAGATAGTAATAAGGTTACGTAGACATAACCTATTCACCCTAGACACAAGTACATACTTAACTGATGGTTACATTGCTTCCAGAATTAAGACAATCAAATATGCTAAGTTCACAAGGTAAACTGTTATTTTAGGTGAAGTGTCATCACAATGTTGCATAGGTTACCCTGGTGTTTCTTCCTAGGTTCCGTCCCCCAACTTGGGTTACCCTGGTAACCTCTTACGAAACCTGGCCCCACATGCAAACTATTGCGGAATCAAATATCTTTTAAAGTAACAAGACATTGATTTTCCATTCCAGGCCTTCTCAACTTATACTCAAAACTGAACTAGCTCTTGAGTCTATAAGCGAGACATATTAATCTTATTAAAGATTTTAAGCTAACTAATGTTTTGTTTAAGTTTCCACTGACTTAATAACTCTTTGTAAGTTACCCTAGCACCACTTTATGTGTTGGCCCTCACACAGAGCCACTCCCCTAAAGATAACATAAGGAATCTAAGTTTCCCTGACTAAGGTAACCATGGTGCACAAAAATCAACATATAATACCAAACGACACACAATGGTCATTAAATCTTTGTTCTTAAATCCAGGCGTCAAAACACCATACTATAACATGTGCACTGCCCTAGTCAACTCAAGGATTGTATTTCAACAATAACAATAACAACACCCTTACTATACGAACTAATCTGGAAGACTTGTTCATCTAAAACATTCCCAATTTGCCCAATAAAATAACACAATTTAAAGCAAATTAAAACATTGGAAATCTACATTAGGATTTACTAAATCCAGTCATTTAATAAGTATTAGCAAGAAATTACAACAACTTGATCGTAATTCTTTTCTCATACAATAAAGAAAATTGCATCAATTTATTCTAATTTTTAACTTTCTCAATTTCGCACAAAAATAAATATACTAAATTCTCTTTTTAAATCATAATTTAAAGAATATTTATTCACATGCATCCCATGCACCTATTAAATAAAAAATTATTTGAATATCAATTTAAACAAATAACAAATTATATATATATATATAATTCATTTAAATCCGAATATGTAAAAGTTCATATTTTAAATCATAGAAAGGAATTTATTTAAATTTTATCTACAACCGAAACTATACAGTCGGTCGCGTCACTGTTTACAACAGGCGACGACTCCATACAGGGGCCAACCTGTGTAATGGGAGGCAAGCTGGGATTTGCTTCCACCGTCGCCTCCCTTAGGGGCGGCGGCTGTGGGGAAAAAACCCCCGCGGCCATGAACATGCACAGGGTTTAATTTTTATATGTTTTTTTTTTTAATCTCAAAATTTTTGACGGAAACGAATTCGCATACGACGATTTTAAACATTAAAATTCACTGCAATTTAAAATAAAACAATTATATATATGTATTTGTATATGTATATATATATTTAACACTAATATATATACATATATGAATACATATATAAAATTTAAATAGGAATATAATACTGTAACTGGGCAATAATTTTTAATAGAGTTTTCAATAGGGAATTGGAAAAGCTTCAAATCTGAACAATTTATTCCCAAATTAATAAATTCATTAACTGAGGTTTTTTATTACAAAACCCCAAATTAATCACCAATTTTAACAGATGATTTCAACATAAAACCCTTCTAAGATTTTGTCAATTTCTTCTGTAGATTTACTACTGTTAAAATAAATCTCTGTTTTGCTCTTTGATTTCTCTATAATACTTTGTTTTCTTAATTTTCACAAAGAGGAAATCAAATTTTTACAGAATTATTTTACAAAAATCTCTGAGAAGAAATACAGCTTTCACAAAACAAATATTTCCTCAGACAATCTTTTTCTAAAGAAACAAAATTAAATACAAAGGAAAATACCTGTTTTCCTGTAACTTGAAAACTGTCTATAGAAGAGAATCTTTGTTGCCTTTGCGTGCAATCCTCCAAAGCTTCTCCAGAAAACCCAAATCCAAAAGATACTAACACCAACCCAAAGAGATCTTCCTGAAATATACAACAATTCACAAAGGAAATCACAAATTCTTCCCAAAAACAATTTTTAACAGAGCACTATTCTTTCATTTCCCGCGAAGAAAAGGTAATCTTCTATTTTTTTTCTCCCAAATCCTAGATAACCTCCGAGAAAATCCTCCACCAAAAAGCAATTAATTCCACTGGCACACATGTCGAAAATAAAAAATATCTTTCAACAACTTACCGTAAATCTTTCTTTTCCCTTTTTTTCAAGATTTGCATGTTTTTTAAATAATTTAAAATTTTCAAATTTCAAAATAAAAATTTCCCTTTTTCCTCATTTAATTTATTTATCTAACAATTAAAAATACAATTTCCCACATAACAACTAATTTAAATTTTAAATCTATTCACATAATAAAGGTAACTTTAATTTAATTAATTAATCTATTTAATTAAATAATCTATTTAATTAAATAATTTTAATCGCAATGATCAAATTACTTAACCAAACAAACTAATTAATTAATTAAATAAAATGTAAAACTTATTTTTAACATTTAAAATTAATTTAAATAAACAGTAAATTAAAGAATAATAAATTATCATAAAATTGACAAAATTTTCCTTTCAAACAATTAATCCAATCAGGGACAAACAAGACCACCAAAGACTCCAAACTAAAACTGACAATATACTATGACTGGGTTTTAAGTCTAGACTAGGATGAACCATGTTACTATCTCCCAATCAACATTTTCGTTGAGTCTTGACACGCTCAAACCTGAGTAACCAGGTGGAGTCGATGTCATGTACCTGCAATCCTGCAACCAAATAAATGTCATACATATATATATATATAATCCAATGTTCAAACACACCGTGTGGAGAAAATCACAGAAATCACAAGGCACTCGCAAGCGAGTGATGCAACTCCGTTCTCCACACCAATACACGTCACATCAGACTGACAAATTAAATAACAGTTAATCTACCATAAACATATATATAGCAATAACATATGAAGGAAACATCTACGCTATTACAAAGCATGTCAGAAATTAATTATCACCATACAATGTTTCATCATATCACAAAATGAATCCATTGTTGCTCTAAAGTCAGCGATCAAAATATCCAAAACAAAGTACCAAAGTCTATCAATGTGAAAACATGCTAACAGAAAACATAAGCAAAATGGAGGGGTACTACATGGGTGACCTCCAAGGAGATCCATGAATCTCAAATGCCTAAACTTTGAAATGCTTCAGTAATATTATGTTGTACTTGGACAATTGAAAGCCTATTTTATTCTCCTAGCAAGCTTTTTTATTTTCCATTATAATTCTAGACCAAACAACATTTGCAGGGATGGCCTTTTACACCAATCTTAATTTGTATGAAGTTCACGAACCTGTTGTCAAGTAGTAAATTCCTTTCATAGACAGGAAATGTAAAGGCTTCATTTAAGAAAAGATACGTAGTCTCTTTCTGAGGGTAATCCACATGCAAAAAGTAAAAAGCACATAAAAAACAATTGTACAGTAGAAAATCATATTGAATCAGTTTTTGATAAGGAAAAATAGGTTTTGAAGGGGCCCCAAAACCCTTTACAATGACAGCAAGTTGCAAGAGAAATTAAACCACTAAGCCCAGCAGCCCAAAAAGCTGACATAAGATGGAACATTAACAACTCGTCAACAAACCCAAAAGCAATAAACATCAAAAAACCTACTTAACCAAAAGAGGAAGCACCAACTACAACAAATTATCTAAAAAATTAGTCGAGGCCATGTTCTCCTTGATGACCTCCTCATGGATACTGATAACATCCGTCAACTCCTCAACAGCAACAACAACCCTCTTTTTCATCTTGCTCCTCGTCCTAAGGCACAGACCCGCCTACATGTCCTCTAGCACAGGAGTAGAAACTTCTGATTTCTCCACCAAGTAAGAGCCACTAATCTCTTCAATCCTTTCCTCCATATTACCCAAGTCAAGCAATTTTCTAGTCCAATTCAACACTTTCTCATTCAGAATAGAAAGACCCATAGCAGTGGTCTTCAAAGAGTTATTGCTGATATTGACCACCGTTTTCAAGTCCTTTGACATCTTTCCCATTTTATCCTCCAAAATTTCCACTTTGTCCTCTAACATTTTATTAACAATAACTTCCAAAGAGGAAATTATTTCCTCATGAGAAACCCCCAAATGATCAGCATCAGCCAGTAGCTTATCAAGCTTAATATGCATTATTTCACTTTGCCTTTTATTTCCCACTCCTTTTGGTTACCTCTTAACATAGCAACAAAAACATCCTGCCAATTTTTCATCTGAAGATTGACCTCCTTAACCTCAGAAAATAACCACTTAACCAGGGAAAGCAGGTTTCTTGTCCCATCTTCAGCCATTCTACAAAACATATTCATGTCAATTTCATCCCAGTTAACTAGAGGCTAACCCTTCTGCTCCAAGTTAACAGGGGCATCAAAACAATCCCTATTATGTTCATCCTCTTCTTCGGCTGGGGAATCCTCGACATCCACCTTTATCCTCTCCTTATCTAGCAGATTCTCCAAATCAACTAACCCCTCCAGACGTTCCTTCTTCACTTCCTTCTCCACAACAGAAAAATCCTGAGAACAATTAACCACATCAATCCCCTGCATATCCACGGGGCTAGTCTCATTAGGCTTCACCTCCATCTTAGAGTTTCCCATATTAGCAAGGCCACTCAACTGACCACCCAAATTAACCAACACCTTAAGCCCTTGCACCAGGGAGCTCTCTTGTAGACCATCCCTACCAGGAATAGGGTTCCACAATGAAGCATTCTGAACACAGTCAAAATTTGAATGATCCACATCACCCACAGGATGACAACCCTTCAAACCCTCATCGCCCACAGGATGACAACCCCTCAAACCCTCTTTTCTAGAAGACAACGCGGGATTCACATTTGAACCAGGGGCAACCACCTCAATTTTCCTTTTGGTGGAAGCTTTAACTTTCTTCATGCCTTTGGTTTTCCCCTTCGAATATTTTCTAATAGAATTAGCCATAGTCTCCTGCAACTCCACATCAGTCTCATAGCCCTTACCCCATTCTTCTAATTCCTCATCCCTTTCCTCAGAGCCTCCTTCATCAACAGACATATCCTCATATTCTGACTCTTCCTCCTCTGAACTACTAACCCATTCACTAGCAGAGTCCCCTATTTCATACCCATCATTTTTAACTTCCTTCTTACCAGGAGTTTTAGGGGAGACTAAGATCAACTTTAGCTTGATATGAGAAAAAATCAAACACATAAGCCCTTGATGAAGAACCGCCTTCTTAGGGTTCTTTCTGTGGTCTTCAATACTCTTCTCCATAGAATGTAACAAGTAAAAAGGAAATGAGACTGAAACATTATGCCTAAAATGATTTAAGAGCATAAAATGGTGAGTGTAAACCACATAGAATCTATCTTCAAGGGTGAAGTAGTGCATAATGGCCAACACGAGGTCCCTCTAAAGTGGCTTCAGGTTCTTCCTAGCATAACCTCCACTTCCAATTTCCTTAACCTTCTTCCTCTTGTCATGTTTAAAGAAATTCACAAAAGCCTTCTTAGCTGCCCCCTATCTCTGAAAAACTCTCTCCCAACAACTGAAAGACCAGTTACCTCCGCAATAAAATCCTCTTCAATTCAAAACTCAACACCCTGGTAATGCAGAGACCTCCCATTTTATCCTTTCACAAATAAATATGTTACATCAGGGTTCGAGCCTTGAATTCTTTGCATAAATTAACCCCCCAAAATTCCAAGTGCTCCCACATAGTAGCATTTTTCTGAAACTTTTCACAAGAACTCAACTCAATTCTGCAATGGTCACCACCCATAGTGACAAGAAACAAACGAAAACCCAAGAACAACTAGAAGAAATGAAAAAGTAAAATGAACCAGGCGCTACTCAAAACAATACAACAAACACCCACAATATGTGTGGGCTTATCATTCCAAGTAACCCTGCCAAAACTTCCAATCCATCCTTCTACGGAAACCAAGGAAATAATAATGAAACTAAAAGAGCAAAGGGTCGACGTGCAAAACCCAACTTAAAATCATAATGAAAAACCTTTCCTCAAGAACATTTCACCTAGAAACAAGCCAGCTGGTCATCATTAGAAATACACTTCGGATTAAGAGGTAGCAATTCAAAAGAATCCCACTTAGATCTCTCAGCCACTCCCATGTTGGCAACCCCATCAACCATCATGTTCACTTCATGAAAAACATATGTGATTTTGATCTCCTCAAAAGAGTTAATAATAGATATCAATTCATTAATAAAATTGGCAATTGACCATGAAGGAGGACATTTCATCATGAGACAATTAATCACATTAAGAGAGTTCCCCTCTAGCCATAGTTTAGAAACACCTTGTTTCTTAGCCAAAACTAATCCATGATAAGTTGCTACAACCTTCGCATAAAAAAACAATTGTACAGTAGAAAATTAGATTCAATAAGTTATGTCTTATTTCGCTTGCACACTTATCTGAAAGACATAGGGTATTCACCATACATTTCCCTTGACAAATAAAACATGTGCTTTCATTTATTTTTATTATATATCTCAAAAGTGAAATTGTTGTTACATAATGATGCACTGAGAAAATAATATATACAAAAAATACAAAGAAAATGTGTGAAATTTAACATGCAACCTTCTGTGTTGTGCTGAAAGGAATCAAGATTAACTGGGACAAGAAATAAAAATAAAATTTTGATGATTGTACTTAAAAGTGAATAGGATATGAAAAGTGTGGACAATGATGGTGCTAAAATTGAAAACCCTGATTTTGATGACATTACTGTTTTATGTCATTAGAGATAAAGAGCACATACAATTTTATATACATAGAAAATGAAGATTTGAAACTAGTAAATTGAAAATGTAAACACTGAGAAATTTTTCCTTAAACAATAATTCACATACTCACTTACAAAAAAGGGTGAAGCATTTTTTATTCAAACTTTGTTTTCTTTAATAGACATAACAATAAAAGAATATTTACAAGTACAAGAATATATACACTGTTTCATAGAAAATAAGGAATGTTTCATAGAATATATCTTTAGAATGTAGGAACTTCCTCTGTCAGATATTTGGAAATTCCTACACACAAGTTCTGCTTTGGAGTGAAAACACCCGGAAGTGTTTCACACCGGCTCAAGGTACAATCATAAATTAATGCATGTTGTTGATTATTTTAGATGGAGATTGGAGTAAATGTAGAACCTGAGCGTTCAACTAGCAAAAGAAGAAGATATGTACATGGACATGACCCTAAAACTGTTAAAGAAACAATTCAAACAAGTGATTGTACAAAGACAAGCAGATTTATGATTTTATCTTAGAATGTACAAACTTTCTCTATCGGATATTAAAGATGTCAGGTTGGATAAAAAATTGGATAAGCAGATTTATGATTTTATCTTTAGAATGTAGGAACTTCCTCTATCAGATATTTGGAAATTCCTACACTCAGGTTCTGCTCTCGAGCAAAAACATCCGAAAGTGTTTCAGACTGGCTCAAGGTACAATCCAACCTGGTTATGACATCGATAGCAATCCATTTTTTCTTGAACCGTCCATACTCAAATGTTGCATCACAATTTAGTATTCCCGCACATAAAAAATGCCACATATTAACCCCTTCTAAATAAAACTCAAAATACAATGAAACAATGAGTTCCCTATATTAGTAACTAAGTAGGCAGTCTATAGGGCATAGTTTGATTTTATACAAGGATGCTCATGAAAGGAATCTTCAAGTGACAGTGAGTGAGTTGTTTGAGATTATAGCTGATGGTGCAATATCCAGTCTTAAAGGCAATTAGCAAAGCAATAAATGTGCAAGAAAATCATATTGTACACAACAAACAATTCACAATATTATCTTGCATAATTCCTTCAGTTTGAAGAAAAAAAATTCATTGTATCTTGATGAAATTAGTGACCTTAATGGTCAATCACTAGCAACCATGATTTTAAAACATGTTATTGTGCTTATGGAGGAAAAATTTTAAGCAAGGTGGTGAGGGGTGGTTTGGAACAATGGCAGGTATGAAGGAGTTGCTTTATATGCATACTATGCAATCTAGCTTAAGACAACGTTCTTAGAAGAGATTGAAGGTGGATTATGGAACTCAAGGGTTACCATGATAAAGATTAAAACAAAGGCTGAGATCTATTTAAAAGCCACTATCATGAGGATATTAAAGATGTCAAATGCAAAACCCTAGCAGCTGGAGTAATGAACACAGTGTGAAAGAGGACAGTGTGCTAGGGAAGATTTAGGAGATCTCCACATTATCTAAACACAGAAAATACATCATTTATTTATTTTTTAAAATTAAAAGAAATTATTCTAAACCCTATATAGGACACATTGATACTTCAAAAGAATCTAATTTATTTTTTAAAATTAAAAGAAGTCATCCTAAACCCTATATACGATACATTGATACTTCAAAAGCATTTGAAGGAATTTGAGATTATGCAAACATATGTCAATTAAATACCTGGATTACAAATAGTAGCGCAAACATTGTAACCCTTGTTGATCAAAGCAGGAATGAGATAAACATCAATGAATCTTATGCCTCCTATCACACACATCTCCTTACAATTCTCTTTCATTCTTTACTAAAACACTTCTCCATTTTGGCGGGCTACGCCTGAAAATAAGGTTTCAACAAAGGTTTTATTGTATGTTTATTAAAATGAAAACTCCATTCTAGCGGGCTATGCCTGAAAATAAGATTTTGACAAAAAATTTAGAGTATGTTTATTAGAGTTTTAGAGTATTTTGGAAGGCTATATTCAAATGGATTGTGACTCATGTGATTTGTTGCATTTAGTGTTGTAAATTATCATTCTGTCTCTTATTATACCCGCTACAGTATGGTGGTGTTTTTCACTTCCCTTTTGTTGTTTACCTCACTACCACCTTGCTCAAGGCTTCTTGTTGTAGGGTTGTAGTGTATACTACTCTATCACATATGTTGCTCACCTTCCCGGTAGTATAGTGGTGTATGCTTTTGACCATTACTTGAAGAGTGTCGATGAGACAATCTTATTTGTCTTATTGATATCTCAATGTCTCGTTGACATTAGATCTTATGTTCCTCTGATATTTGTTGTTGGTGTCGATGAGACAAGTTAATATCTCTTGCTGATATGCCATTGACTCATCGATATTTTCCTTCGGTGGTATTTCTTTATATATCATTGTAACTCTGCCATGTCAAGGAGACTCATGATTATCGTTGTGGTATGGCAGTTTTTTCCCTTCCCTTCTACTATTTACCACACTACCACCTTGCTCAAGGCTTCTTTCTATGGGGTTGCGGTGTATACTGCTCTATCGCATATGTTGCTCACCTTCCCCACGGTATAGCGGTGTATGCTTTTGATCATTACTTGAGGAGTGTCAATGAGACAATCTTATTTGACTTACTGATATCTCAATGTCTCATCGGCATTACTTCATTATATCTAAGAGTTGTGTTTCATCAAGCACTTGTAGATATACCTTGTTGATGTGACGTAAGTGATTCTCTCCTTGATATGCTCGTATCTTGTTGACATTTCACTATTTTACATCGTCAATGATACATATAAATAAGTCTCTTTGACATAGGGGTGTCTAAACCAGCACTAAACTCAAAGCTAAACTCGAAGATAAACTTGGAGCCAAATGCGGTGCTAACGGTGGCACCACACTCGAAGCCAATAACGGCGGTAAAGAAGGCACTAATTTCGGCACGAAGTAGCACCAAAATTAGTACCGACTTGTCCTGATCAATGCAAATAAATGCTTAAAATAGCGCCATCCCAATAAATAGCACCAATGTTTTCAAAAAATTGGCAAAAAATACATTAAAATAGTGGGTGGAAGCAAAAAATGGAGCAAATCACAAGGATTTGTTGTAGTGATCTTAGTATTTCTCCAAGAAAACTATTTTCATACTATCCCAATCAGGAACAACATCCTTGCCTAATCCCATAAACCACCTTAGGGCTACATCTTTTAGAGTGGCAAGGAAGAGTTTGAGCCTATAGGCATCAAAACTATAGTCATAACTTTTACATAGGACATCAAATTCAAATAGAAATATATTTGGGTCCTTAGTCATTAACCCATAAAAGATTGGTAATGTTGAAGGAGGGATATTCTTTAACACTATAGCCCTTTCTTGGTTAGTG
Source organism: Sequoia sempervirens (assembly GCA_007258455.2). Lineage (NCBI taxonomy): Eukaryota > Viridiplantae > Streptophyta > Pinopsida > Cupressales > Cupressaceae > Sequoia > Sequoia sempervirens. Next base: position 30,917 of record VDFB02149640.1, read on the forward strand.
ATTGGGAACTCAAAGGTTGCATGTTCAAGATCATCCACTGTATCAACATGGTTTGATATGTCCCCTCTATAAGTGTAGTAGATATTGGTGATGGGGAAATTTCTTCTTCAGTATTACCCTCACTTTGAGTATTGGATTCACTAATTTCTACTATGGCTTCTTGGCATGTAGAGGGAAGGAATCTACCTAAAGAGTCTCTTTTCCTCTGCATACATGAAATATGGCTTTATATAGTAGCGGTCCTACACAATGTTAGTGTATCTTCCGGTGTTGTGAAAATATTAATTCTAATAGTCCTAATGTTGAAAACAAAATGTAAACTATGAAAGCTCAAAAAAAAAATCTATGAAGATAGCACCATCCCCAATAACAACGCCAAAAATGTAAATTCTATGCTAATGTATTGTAAACTTGGTAGAATCTACTCAATTTAGAGGTATGTTTGGTTGAAAAGTCCACTCAACATTGGAAATACTACATTAAATTGTCAACCCAAGGTTTGTAAACTTGTGATGGTGTTGCATTGTATGTGCCTTCAGAGACTTAAGACTACCTAGGTTATCCTATTCAAGATGTTCTACTTGCTGGAAATTTACAAAATTGTATAAAAATGAAAGAAATAAACCAAAGCTAATGGCTACGAGTGCCTAAAACTTAACCTATAATTGAACTACTACTAATAAAGAATTACTGAACCAACTCAAACTATTCAAACTAGAAACTAAACTTATTCTAACCTCTGGAGTATTGGAGATTAACTAAATGCATGCGTTTTCATGAACATTCATTATTGACAATCAAAATATAAGGATCTATTCTAAATTGCATGTAATTTATAAAAAAATGAAGAACAAAAATAACTATTTAAATAGAAATAAATAGCTATAAATGAAGTGAATAATAGTTACCTTGAGTGGCATGTTCAAGTGGTTGTCCTCACTTAATTAGAACCATATCTAAATATTAGATTCTACACATCCATGTAAAATATAACTCCATTCATTGCACATCACAAATGATTACACAAAATCTTCTTCATAGATTGTATTTAATGAAAATCATTCTAAATAACCATCATGTTTGTAGATAACTGAAACTAAAAAACAACTAATAATGAAATACTGAAATCAACTAACTTACCTAAGGACTCATACATCGACTATATGCAATCATGGGAGAGTTTATTCCAAGTAAAAAATAATTGCAATCATTAACTTTCACTCCTAGATATTAGAGCATGTAGTTAAGATTGAATTGTTTAAACTATAATTGAAAAGATAGAAGAATCATAATAGAACTGAAGCTTTGTAAAAAAAAAATGCATGTAAAACACACCAAAATTTATTCAGAATCCTATCAAAAGAGTTCTTCCTCTCCAACGATTTATTAACTTGTCATAATGATGCACATTCAACTCCATCAAGTGTCTTCAAACAATAGTTATTGCATTCAGCTTAATTTGGAACTTCCCTTGTTTTGATGTCTTGGTCTTTGTTTTGCTATGGGTTACAGCTTCCAGTTGCTACATGCTATAGTTCCTTCTTGGATGAAAAAATATTAATTCACAAAACATGTGCACAAGGCTAACTACCATAATTAAAACATAGATTTCCATCCACATTTCATGCATACTCACATATAAACTATGCAATGCTAGATTATATTATAACCATATTAATTCCATTACTATGATTTTAGGTCCAAGGCTATATAGTAAACATGAAAAGATAGCATAATATAGGAGTATTGTTTTAAAGGTATATCTAAAAGTGTCTAAAAGTATGCATAAAAGTAACATAAAATAGGTTAATAACTAAACCCACCATATATAGGCAAGGTGTGATGAGGTAGGATAACTACCCTTGATACAAACATTAAATGCCTAATGCAAATAATAAATGCATGAGATAATGCATAGGAAAACTATTAAATACCTAGATGACTAAAAGTAAATAATGAGACATGGCCCCATTATAACTTTCTAGAAATAAAAACTAGTATAACTTAACTCCTAAGTAAACTTATTAATATGAATATGTCCTCACTAATGAATAGTTAGGAAATAACCCCATTCACACAAACGATTACCATAATTATATCCATCTTCTCTATGATGCTAAAATTAGCCAACATAACATGCTTAATAGCACCATTTGATGTGAACTTATAACAATAAAATATAAAGAAAAAAATCACCATAAGATAACAGAAATGAGACAAAAATCAGCAACACAAGATCATCACATAAAATAATATTTATGTGGAGAAACTCTAGCGAGAAAAAACTCCACCAAGAAGAGAGGACAAGTATGCATTATCTTCAACTAAATGAGATTAAAATACAAATACGACATGTGGAGACATTTTAAGCCCCAAACAAGGCTCCCAAAGATGACCCTTCATTCGAAATGTCCCTAGCCCTTGGATTGCCTCCTCAGAATGCAAAAGGACACAAGTTTTGACTCCAATACTTTCCCTCAAACTTGGGCGCCCAAACATGGAAGATAAAAATTGCATTAAATGTAATAAATGATGGAATACCGTGAGACACTTGTTGCCTCTTTCCAAGCACCTAATTGGATAATCCCAACATTCACTTATTTATACTTTTCTTATCTTTAATTATCCCATTCTAGGTGTCCACATATGGGGAAACAATATTAAATATTTATGTCCACAACACACCTTTACCATTGCTAGTGGACTTGTCACCCCTTATGAATATATTACAAGCAATGGTGAGGATTAATATTATAAAATATTTTCCCAATTCACCCTAAGTTCCTAGAGACACTTTTCAAGGATTGTGGAACCATGACATAGGATTTACAAGGTGGATGACACCTTAATCCTAACAATGTAGAACTATGTGTACTTAAATGCTAGGTGATTTATACCTCATGATGATGTATCAGATCAATAGCATACTACAAATCTCCAAAGCTTGAAACACTCTAAAAAATATCATTAGCCAACTAAAACATGATTCATATGATTTCAATCAAGAGTTAAAGCTCATATGTGGTTCATTTATGTTGATATACCTAAAAATTATAATTTAATCAAGTAAAAGATATGAATTTCATATAACATATTACCTTAGTTGCAACACTGATGACCCTCCCAATCCCATTGAGCTTAAAATAATGAAGGGACATGGTGATACTTTTAGATGCTTCCAAGTCTATAATTGATGTATTGTCACCAAATAGAAGTTTGCATATTGATCCTCGTGCAAAATTAGGTGTAACTTCAACTTGATTAGGAACATGTTGAGAGGGGGCTATAGAATCAACTAGAACATCTTGGTGTCCCCTTGAACCTTATGCAATTTTCTCACCATGGCTTATTTTTTATCAAGATATTGTCTTATGTGCATCGACATAACATTAAGTGATATCCCATGCTCTAAAATAATAAATTGGTATGCTTCTAATAGATTGTGGGTGAGGCATGTGCTCAACCTATACAAATCATCCTCTCTAGTCATCTATGCCACATCAAGTGGTGATACTATATCAACACAAATGAAAGGATCATATTTGTCCATTGTGACCTTGCTGGGAGGAATGTTAATCCATGAATGTAACATATATCTACTAACACAATCAAATGACAATTGATCAATCTCACTAGCAACAGTGGCTATACTTTGAAAAAATGCCACATCTAGAGGGGGTGAGTGTTGGATTTGCAGCTATTCCTGAAACTAAACATTTTGGAATAACCAAAAGGTTTGGACCAAATATTACCCTCTAGTTCATGGGGGTGGAAAATCTACTCGTTTGTAATAATTTTTGTTAGCAAACCCCCCTCTCCCCTATCCATCATGTGTGGGGATAGATGTATAATCAACATTTAAATATAAATAAAAATTTGCATATAACTATTTACAAAGAATACAGTGGAAACTCATCATTATGAGGCCATCTATAATATGTTTCCAACCATCTAGGATAAAATGGACCGACAACTAGATTCATGCACCTAGTGATCAAATAGCCTCACACTCTATCATGTCTCATATAAAATGGGAACATATTTTGAACCATGTCTAATGAAACCCACCTACCAATGGATGACCATTTCTCATAGCCAATAACACTTGTAGAAAGTGAAGCATATAATTGCTCAATGTTGATATCATTATAGGGGTTGTATGATCAAAAGAGGTCAATTATAAGTTTAATCTCATTTTGGATAGTTGTTAACCTATCTATTTGATGGGTTTGAGGTATCATGTATAGTCTATTCTAGATAATGCATTATCTAACCTTTGAATGGTTTATAACACATATTAGTTCTAAAATGAGTATGATCATCAGATTCATGAGATTGATGAGAAGTTTGATCAACCATGTCTAAATATCTACATAATTAAAAAAAAAAAAATGCATTTAATTTTGAAACTAAATTAAATTTAATATAAATTCACGTATAATTTAAAACTATATGAATGCATGATGCAAAGTTTGATACAAAAACCCCATAATTTATGTATAAATTTTCATTTTCATCCAATTTGTGCTAACTAAAGAAAATCAATTAAAAATAATATTTCAAATCATATGTAGTAAATATCCCTCTCACTCTAGTTCTAAATCATAAATGATGAGAATTGAAAAACACAAAAAAAAAAAATATTAATGCTAAAAATATTCAAACACTTTTGGCCAAATGCTACAATCTACATAGGCATTGGATGATGTATTCACTTTTTTATATGACCATAACTTTTTTCTAAGTTAGAACTATTTTCAGCCAAAACAAGTTAGATCCTAAAAGGTGATGCAATTGTAATATTTCACTATGAAATACATCTCTATATGATAGCTTAGTAGAAAGGTACATGGAATATTAAGTGGTTCAATGCAATGTGATCAAGATCTATCTAGTCTTGGTGATGAGTCCTTATCTAACATAACTCACTACTAAAATCTTAACATAGGCTCATATTAGTGATTATATATATGCCCCATCCAGTTAGTTCATACAACATGTACATGTAGGGAATTATAAATAAATGATAATCTTTCTAATGTTAAATTCTAGTATATCATTATTATATAAATAAAACATAGATGCCTTTCTTGTCACCTGAGTTACATTGTAACACTATATGCAATCTTGAAAAGATATTCTTGAAATAAGAAAAAAGTAAATTCTTGGGGAAAATTCACCTATTGTGGTATTTTGTAGGTTTTTTTCACCTTTTCTTTGATTAACACTTTTGAGTAATTAAAACCTAGGTGTATGTTACATTCAATAGCTAATAAAAACCTTAACAATTTTTCTCATGGGGATGTCTTTTAAACTTGAGATCAAAATTGGAACATTGATCATTTCTACGAAATTGAATTTATTTAATTGACAATGCCCTTCACAAGAACAGGAGGCCAAGAAGGGAATTTATATTTGATGAGGAAAGAGAGATTGTAGTTGCTAAGATTATTTTACAACTTCCTAGTTATAACAAGGAAGAAATTCATGAATGTGTGGAAGCAACATGAATACACAAATGTAGGAAAGGAGAAAATTGATGAAGGAAAAGACGTAAATACAAAAATGGAAGTTGTTACAACATAAAGTATTTTCAATGAAGATCTATGTAGGACCAAATGTCACTAAACCATGTAATTCAAACAATTGAAGCTATAGAGAATAAAGAAAGCTTTATTTTTTCCATGCAAGCTAGTCAACTAGAGTGGTTGAAGGAAGCTACTACTATTCTAGGGATATAGATAGACTTCAATACAAAGGATTTTAATATACAAATCAAAGGTAAACAACACAAATAAGAGGTTTCATAGGTTGTATACAAACCTCATGCAAAGGTTGTACACAAGGAAAACTAAAGATTAGACTAACATGCTTCAATCGAGTACAAAATTGTATATTCTCATATTAGATGCTTACACATAAATGTTCATGGATTATGAGTAAGAAAGGTTATGGATGCTTGAGTTGTCTTATCCCTAGTTTATCATTTTGTACATGTGAGGTATGTATTGATGTAATTTATGACTTTTCTAATATGGTGGAGAGGAAATTGTAATATGAAAAGGGTAATTTGGAAGAATGAAATCTCCAACCTCTCTTGTGTCATCATAATCTACTAGATGAGAAATATCAAGCTAATGTATCTATAGTTTATCATATTGTTCATGTTAGGTATTTTTTGATGCAACTAAAAATGACTATTCTCTATAAGGTATTTTTTTGATGGGTTGGGGAGGTGATGTTGAATTTCATGGTGAAGCTATTTTTTAGGCCTTTCTTCTAATATTTATTTTGGTACTTTTAGCTTTACTTCCTCCTGTTTTAGTTTGCAACTTAAATTTTGATAAGTACATATATTTTTATGCTTTTCCAATTTTATCAAATATTATCTAAAATCTTTTGCATGTTTGGCCAAAAGTATGACACATATGTGTACTTTTATCATCAATTACTAGTTTCCAATCAATTGTGAGGCATGTATCTAGGCAAGGCAAAAAAAAATTGATTTGAGACATAATCACACTAGAAAATGATAGAGCCATGTGGAATCTAAGTGATTGACTATTATATTCATTGTTTGTTAAGCTAGCCACAACATTAAAAATTTTGTCATCACAATTTGATAGAGACAATGCTTCTTTGCAAATTCCAATGAGTGCACCTATTAAACTAGTTTCTATCTATTTTTTTGAAACCAAACAATCAATTTAATTGGTTCGTATTGGATAAATTGTGTTTTTCATGCACTTTTTTTCTTTGTAAACAAGGGGATGAAATGCCCATGAATATGATATTAATAATGAAACAAGAGAGCACGAAGGATTATGTGAAATATGATCGAAACACAAGTATTCTCTTTTCTCTTGTTAAAGACCAAATGAATATTTGTATGTGTAGACAATAGAATTAGAATAAAACAAAATTGAAATAATTAAAAACAACCAAACATTAACTAAGACTAATGCTATTATGATACCATGAAAACCTTGGATTAAGCATTAAACAATATTTTCTCAATAATGATGGAGTATATGGATGCTCAAAGTTAGTGTGAATCTCCTAAAACATACATCTATAAATTCTCCACATGATAGATTAAAATATAAGAGATGGATTTATAGACTTAGATATCGATTTATAGACTTTTGGATGAAGAAGAAAGATGGTGAAGAATAATTTGCATGATTTTTGATTTACTAGTTTATTTGTTTATTCCACTTTGGAATATATTGAATTTGAAAATTTGCATGGATAGAAGAATCGACATTTGAGAATAGTTAATCAATTATTTTCATAAAATTAATTATGTGTGCATGGACCTTTATTTATGGAATGCATGAGAATAATCAATCAATTAATTTCATAATTAATTAGTTATATGTGCATGGGTTTGGAAATGGATTAATTACTTAATTTAGAAGATAATGTTAAAGGATAAAGATGAGAATTGAAAATGATTAAGTAATAATAAATCATTAATTAATTGAGAGGATAATATTGGGAATTAAGTGCTTGATAAATTAATCAATTAAGAGGAGATTAATTAAGAATAAATCAATTAACTAATTAATAATAATTAAATAGCTTATGAAATGTGATAACATGGAGAATTAATTAATTAATCAATATGATGATGTAAAGGGAGTTGACTAGGATGAACTAATGTATAGAATTACCTATTGAAGGTTGCGTAATTTAGGTTTCTATAGTATGCATGACCACTAGGCTAGCCATTGAATGAAAAACATGCCTCCCTATAGCCTGTGCTCTTTGTGATTTGAAGTTAGCCTTTCAAGTAGTCACATTTGACATAGAAATGTATGTATATCATGTACTTTATGCAATTCATAGTTTTTGAGGATCCAATTCATACTTGTAAAATAGTGCATCCAAACCACCTCTTCCAAGACAATTTTAAAAATGGTCAATGATTCTATTACATAGTTCAATAGAAGTGTATCAAAAATATAGCAATAGTTGTATTGAGTACAATTCCCTACTTTGTATGTAAATGGTTTTATCCTAAACATACCATTGTTTTGTAACACGAGATTGATTTTGTGAACTATATTTTCCTTTAATGATTTTTTGTTATCTATATCCACAATGTCAAGTGCCAAATTTCACGAGTCTATTTTCCTTTTCATCTTGTTCCTGCCACAATAGAATTGTGTAATGGAGAAGCACAAGGAAAGCTAATTACTTGTTATGGTAGATGTCTGGCAAATAATCACCAAAATTTTCACTATACACACCCTACAAATGAATCACACAAGGGCATTAATCAAGAAGGAAAGTATCATGAATTTTGCATTACAATAGCTAGTGAATCACTAGTAGCATTGGTCATCAATCTAACCAATATTTACACACAAACAAATACAAGTTAACATGACACTAGACAAATTTGCATCCAACACATATTTGTATCCCAAATTATACTAAACACTACATCTATACCTTGACACTATTGAACACAACCACAAATGGCCCAAGTTTATTTAAGACCCGAACATGTACACACCCATAGTTAAGAAATTACAAGATGTGTATGCACATAAAAATGATGCAAAAGCCCTTGCTCTTAAAAATGAAGATTAATGTCATTATACACACTATAAAATAAACTCAACACTAACTTAACCATGTGTATATCAATCCTCATAGATATGAAGTCTCAACTTCCAAATTGTTTTGTAGTCCCTTTTTAAGTTTCTACTTATGAATTGTTTAAGTTACAATTTTGCTTTATTAAAAAAAATTACTATATATTTCCTCAAAGCATGAGACAGTACCCCAAATAGGCTACCAAAAACTAGATTGATTTTTTTTATTTAATTAAAGTTTACCACAACTTTTTGACACAAAGATGATTGCCTAATTGAACAAAAAGACATCATGACATGAGTGTATCTATAACAAGGAAACATGCTCCAAATTGGACACATCTTATTTTATTGGCCTATTGCAACCATTAAATACATTAACCAAGAAGCAAAGCCTCATGACTTATGCATTACATTAGCCAATGAATCACTAGTAGCACTAGCCATTATTTACTCAAATATCTACAAATTAACATGACACGAGAAAATAGGAGACCAAGGTTGGTGTAGTTGGCCATCCTTGATTGTTGTGTTGGTTGCTTGGTTTTTTGTTAGTTTGGATGTTGTTTTATAGTAGTTGGTGTTAGGCTATGTTATTGTTGTTTTATGGATTTTGGTTGGATGTCTTGTGTTGTATGGGGTTTCAAAGCCCCTTCAAAACTTGCTTTTCCCTTAATAAAAAATATGATACTAGACAAATTTGCATCCAAGACATATTTGTATCCCAAATTACACTAAACACTATATTTATACCTTGCCACTATTAAACACAACCATTGTAACATCTCGCTACGCAAGTTCCTCGAAAGGTAAGAGCCAACAGAGGACAAGATAATTTTTTTTTTTAAACATGAAGAATAACCTACACATAAAGCAGTTGCTGATATGATAAATTGACAACATAAATGGCCAAGAATGGTTGAGTGCACAACCAAGAGGGGAGGACTGATTTACCCTCCAAAGAAAATCTAATTAGGAGCAAATAGGATAGCTCCAGAATTTTTTCTCTAGAACTTACTACTCCGGAACTTTCTGTGTCGGTGCTTCAAAAATATTTGCGTTGGAACTTTCTGTGCTGGTGCTCCGGAAATCTCTACGTTGGAAATTTTTGTGTTGGTGCTCCAAAAATCTCTGTGTTAGAACTTTTTGTGCCGGTGCTCCAGAAATCTATGTTGGAACTTTTTGTGCCGATGCTCCAGAAATCTTTGTACTGGAACTTTTTGTGTCAGTGCTCTAGAAATTTCTACTGTAACATCACAAAACAACATACAGAAAGCTTTGATGCGCCAGAACTTTAGCAGCAGCAACATAGAGCAACAAACAGAAAGTTGTGTTGCATTGGAACTTTAGCAGCAACAACATAAAGCAACAAACAGAAAGTGGCGCTGCTTCAGAACTTTAGCAAACTATTGCAAGAAGGAAATATACAGCCAAAGATCTGGTTTCTGCATGAAAACTTCTAATAGAAATACCGTAATGATCAACATAATACAAGCGAGTCTGATACCAACACTGGAACCTGTAAGCCAAAAATAAAATATCACATTTCTTCTCATTAATTTATATGATTACATCTCTCTCAAAAGAGTATAATATATGTAAAGGAATATACATGAGTACAATGGCATAGCCATGAATAAGATACACCAACTGAAGAGATAAGTACAAGAGAGAACACCTCCAACTGATGCTCCAATAACCTGTACATTGGTCCCCAATGGTGCTGGCAACACCTCCCTACCATGTGGACTCAAAAGAGACCACCCCACTGTGCTCAGAGGTAGTCACAAGGCCCAAGCAAAAATAACAAGGCAAGGGTAACATATGGCCAACACTCACAACAAACACGAAGCAAACACGAAATACAATGCACAAGGCCAATGTCACAACATGAAGATGCTCATACAATAACATGTCAGGTACTATTCATGACTACTAAGGTACTAGGTACTAGAGTATAGATCGGATGGAGTGTCTTCATGCATGCTCGAAGGGATGGCACCACACGAAATCAAATACACCTCTCATATAGACGAGGAGACTCAATCATGCCTGAATCAATGCCCTGCAGATGGATAACTCAACGCCCCGCAGACAGATAGGCCTTCTCGAGTGCATCCTTAGCCTTTACAAGTGCTCAAGACCATGCACGAGAACTCATTATCTTATAGTGTTTTAACCCATTGCTTTTCTTTAGTTAACATTTGATTACAATAACTTTGCTACTAGTTCCCCTGGCAGCCACCTATGGACCCCAGGCCCATAGAGAGCCACTCCAAAAGACCACTCTATCTACCTAGACCTAAGCTCATCTTGTTTAACCAAACGAGGAACCCAAAGAAATATGAACAGTGAAGAAGCCACTAAATTCCATCATTAAAACCTTTTAAAACAGCCAAGCAACATTGTTGCTAAAATCATTTAAATAGCTGATCACATATGCCAACAAGTAGATCAAATACCGTTCAAACATTCACCATCAATTCATAAAAAGAAACCAACCATAAAATTGGTATTAACCTCATTAAATCATCTTGTAAAACCACTTTTAAAATAGTTAAAACCACTAAGTGAAAGTGGCACAAAACATGGTTCCAGTTGCTATTCAAACGAATGAGAAAGAGACATAAAAATTTCATAAAAATTCAAAGTGCCTAGATCTAAAATCGAAGCTTGACCTAGTTCATATTTTGACATTTCTAGATGGATTCCACCTTTGGTTTAAAGTTTTATGACCAAAAATAAGGTGTTGATCAGAAAAATGCATTTTTAGCCAAGTTGGGCAAAAAACATGAAAAATGAAAGTGCTTAGATGAAAAATCGGACAACGATCCAGTTGAGATATGGGTGTTTCTACATGGAATCCAACTTTATTTTTCATTTATAACAAGTGGTTAAAGAGCAGCATCAAAAAACGTGTTTTAACAAGTAGGCACAAATTTTGACAAAAAATGAAAGTGTCCAGAATTTAAATTTGACAAAGACCCAGTTGAGATATGGGAATTTCTATATGGAATTCGCCTTTATTTTTCATTTTTAATAGGCGGATAAAGAGAAACAATGAAAAATGTGTTTTAACAAGTTGGGCAAAAAGAGAACTAAAATGAAAGTGCCCAGAAATTAGATTTGACAAAGACCCATTTCAGATTTACTCAAATGCACAAAAACTTGTCATTTAGCAAAAACTATAGTACAACAAATCAAATCCAAATCACATATTATCCTTCCCCAAAGTATTCACAAAATAGAATAGAGGAATAAATCTACCATAAGGAAATATAAAGCTTACCATTCCCAAGCTAAATCTCATTCAATATCACCAGAAATTCAAGGGATTCAAGAACCATAGGAAAATACCTCAATGTTGCCCCAAAACTGAAATGAAAGAATGCTCTGAATATAAGGCACGATTGGGTTCCAAAATAGGACAGTAAGGAGAAATGGCATGCTAAAATCAACAATCAGATGCCCACAAATTTCTTCTCCACATTTCTCCCCAACTCTACTACCCAATTCGTGGGGTTTTTTCCTTCTCCTTCCAAAAACAAAAAATTTCTTCTCCTCCCAAAAAATTAACTAAACTACTCAACACAATAAAATGAAATAAAACATTTTATTAAACATACTATTAAAGCTCTCCAAAACAATTAATTAAAATCACTAAATATGCAATTCTCTATTTCATATAAAAATAATAATTTAAATCCAATCGTTAAAATACACAAAGCTCTCCAAATAAGATTTAAATAAGACTATGAGAGCTCACAAAAAGGATTAATAAAATTATTTAAAATTACCAAATAAGATATATCATTCTCTTGAATGATCAATAAAAGTCATTTAAAACAACATATTTAAAACCTCATGGATATAACCATTCCAATATCCCATCAATGAACACTATAAAATACCATATATGAAATTATGTCATAACACCAACAACCAAAATATATAACCACATAAAATGATTAATGGAAACCATGACAAAATACCTCAACAACACATACTGGTAAACCACATGCGACTGAAAGGTCCTCCAGACGTTACCATTAGGTAACCGGACAATAAGACAACAATACAAGAACTTTACACTGACAGGGTACAGTGGGCTAGGGTAGGGGATGTTTGGCCTGTGACTACCTCCAGTAACCACCATCAAGGAATGTGAGTACACTCAAACTTGTGGATCTAGGCTGAGTCGATACTCAATACCTGCATCACTCCAATCACATGTAAAAGTACATGTGCATATAACATGTATCATATAGTCGAAGCAACATCAATCATTAGGAAGAGGGTCATGATATCATAAGCCTCTCAGATATGAGTGTTACAACATCATCCCTTTCCTGTCCATAATCATACCAAAGCAATGATAACAGTATATAAACATGTAAGCATGTAATCCAACATAATAACTAATCATGATAACTTTTTCCATAATTATCAATGTCTAATCTCATTATGATAACATTTAACATTTAAAATATCAAATCAAAATCAAAATTCTATCTTACCTAGGCTAGGGTCAGAGAGGTGTTACATCCTCCCTCCCTAATATTTGACTTACTCCTGGAAGTCATGTAAACTTAATATGCAACCATGTCACACATTAGTACTCAAAATCTAATAATCAACATTAAAATATTGTACTTCATTCCAAAGATGAGAAATATAATATACATCATTCATCATTGAACGAAATAGAAAGGACATCCTTTTAAAATTCACCTCTCTAAGAATCATTATCAATATATTGACATATGGCTTACTCATAAGGTCTCAACATGAAACAAAATAACATGGTTAATCTTGCTAACATCACATGTATCATAATTCTCAAAATAAACATTTAATTTAACATCCAAATTCATTCAAGGATAGGTTAAGATACACAATGATTTCCACTAAGAATAGGGTACAAAAGATGAATAAGCACTCAATTCTTTCCAAAACACCATTATTTGCAACAATATTGGTTTTCCACACACTTCCAATCTCACACATTAGAACATATTTGGCATCATTTTCAACAAAATGTAACAATTTACACTTTTTAAATCATAATAAGCCAACTTTTGAACTATTCATATGTAACCATATCCAAGATTAAACATGAATTTATACATACATACATACATACATACATACATACATACATACATACTTACATAACTGGGAATCACATCACAAGGCTACACAAGGGTCTATCTAGACACCGGTAAGTAGCATACTAATCCATGATACATAATCCATGAGCCAAGAGTCAATATCCATCTCACATAATCCATATCTCACACTCAGTGGTTTGATGGTGTTAGGCCACAGACACATGGCGAGACCATCCAAACAAGACCACAATGATCTATCTCTTGTTGTATAAGGTGGTTAGCCTCCAAGAGATAGTCATCACACATAGGTGGGTAGTGGGTCCTAGCTGTATAACAACCTCACGTACCTTCATCCTCAAAGTTCCCTGTGTCTACTTCCTCGAATACACTCAATCGAGTTTGGCTCTCCCATTCTCAATGAAGAATCACATTATAACACAAGACCAACATTTGAAAACAACAAATAGAAATCTAGTTTAGCCACCAAAGATCATAAATAAATATCAAATAAAGATTCAATTTCAGCAATAAAGCAAGAAATGGGCACAATTTTAACACTAAATCATATGTAACTACGAGGGCTATGTGAAAATAAGATCACAAGGTGTGGCTAAACCATCACAAACAAGATAAATCAAAGTTTTTCCAATCCTCAAAATCAAAATCAAAGTCATCAATAACCAAAAGAAGATTCGCAATCTTCGAAATGGCACAATACATAACTATGTGACTAAACTAGCCACCAAATGAGGAAGGAAGGAACAACATCTGACTTTCACAATATCCCTTTATGTGGTGCAGAGTGAGCATGCCAACCACATGGCATGGGGTGTACACCTCGGATACATCCTGCATCGCGTCATCACACGACATGGCGATACTCCAAGCGGAGAAGGCACACAATGGATATATCCCGCATGGCAATGTGTTTGTGGCTTCGTGGAAGTAGGCACGCGTAGAACACACCCTAGATAGAAATACCTTGTGGAGAAGGCACACGCAGGTACTCGCCGTAGCCAGAGGTATACATGGCTAGGACATACCCATATGCTAATTGACCCAAACACTATTGAAAAAAAACACGAGTGTCCCTCTACAAGTGTATGAGGCCCCATTATGCTCATCACACAAGTAGGTTATCATAACACAATCACATAGTGCACCTTCACGTGTCTATGCACGTGGAATTGTGTCCTCGATCCCAGATCACTACCATCAGCAATACAACATCACTACCAACACTATGTCAGAACATCAGTGTGGTGTAGCATCATATCTATGGCATCGTGGCAGAAAAAGTGCATATACGAAATATATAATGCATATATGAGTATAAAAATATGGGGCTCCTCGAGCTTCACCTCTCATATGGATGAGGTTAACTCACTAATTCCAGCTTAACGCCCCTATAGGTAGCCAGGTAATGCCAGCTCAACGTCCCTATGAACGGCCAGACCATACTAACAAACCAATGTTGTTTTACTCAAAATTGTGGGGATTAGGCTAGCACATATGGATCAAGTACCCTGATCCATCATAATGGGAAGTATTGAGTACTTTTCTTGGGATCAGTTGAGCCGAGACCACTCTACAGCGCAATATGTGTACGCTGCATACCTCGCCCAAGGAGCTTTGTGGCTGCTACTACCCCATCATAGATTGAGGGACTAGAGAACCAAAAGAAAAGATTCTATGAAACTAAATTTTGGCCACTCTTAAATATATATAAATTTCAACCACACGTGGGTTGGTCCTCAATCAGGTAACAAACATACAAGCACACATAATGGTATGGTTAATCCCACACCTCAAATACAACTTATTCCCCATGGATGGGTACATAGTCTCACCATCCCATGGGCACACAAAGCAAGTACGAGGTATTCACAACACTCAACATGAGTACTAACACAAGATGTTCACATAATAGGGAGTACCTTTTTTTCAATTTCCTGTTACCAAAATAAAACCATTATCCATCTCTAATTATGCAGGATCAACACAAACTTTCCAAGAACATGTACTCCCAACATCCATACAATATATCACAGTGCTACATTGAGTAAATCATCAATGCCATAATAACTTTCACAGTCACTATTATTAAGTGGTAAATCACCTTACTACACACATATGTTAACCACATTTGTTTCCTATATAGAGTGCAATATCATTACAAAGTTTACTCAAGACAAGGTATGCAACATTATCACTTCAACATACATTTAACATTTTGCATTTATCATTAACATGCCAATGGTTTCACTATTACCTTTTTCTCTAAA
The DNA here is from genome assembly GCA_007258455.2 of Sequoia sempervirens. Taxonomy (NCBI): domain Eukaryota; kingdom Viridiplantae; phylum Streptophyta; class Pinopsida; order Cupressales; family Cupressaceae; genus Sequoia; species Sequoia sempervirens. Next base: position 46,919 of record VDFB02149640.1, read on the forward strand.
CTTTTACTTAATGTAGAATGATTTTCTATTCAAATTCATACATGTTCCATTATTATGAATGCAACTTTGGTACTTGGGTTTTTTACCTAAGGTTTGATCTAATAAAACAAACCTTCATGAATGTATAAACATTTGCTCATAAGAGACAAGCATACCATGGATTTCAATACACCACACATTCAAAGATAGGCATCTTCGTTAAACCAATGTGAAGAGAGAGAAGGAGAGAGGGATTTACAATTCTGACATAGGCACGAATGCAAACATGGTTTCATCATCACACAATCCCTTTCACACAAATGCATCAATCATATGAGAGCATGTAATAATCTCTATGATCTAACAACATGATCATTCATTTTCTATTACCATATTTCATAATCTTAATACAATATAACATGCAAAAGCAACTCTAAAACCACATAGGGTCAATCTAGCAATCATTTACACAAGGAGGTAAAGTACAAGAAGACATGAGCTGGAAACTTTGCATGGCAATGAAAAACAACAAGAATCAAGAAGAGAATACGCACAAATGGAACTACTTGGCACCCTCAAGATCAAATAGACCCTTCCACAACATGAACAAAGAAACCAAGCAAGCGTAATTCTATGCAACACATGCCACCTGCAACCCACCAACAAGCTAAGGTTCAACAAGCCCACCCGCAACACAGGATATAAGAAAGTAATCAATCTCAACCTCGGGAGACTCGCAACCAAGGGAATCACTCCAATCTTGTAGGGTAAGGCAAGGCCTGGGAGGCATCATTCCTTGACAATACAAGCTAGGGTTGGGAAGCTCAGCCCTCTAAAACGCCATACTAAGGCACTCAAAGTAAGAGGTCCTATGACTATCTCACCACAACAAGTACTTGGAACACACACATCAAGCACACTGCAACCACATGGTCTACAACCACACTCAGGGACCACTCAAGGGTCACATCCCTATACACAATGAAAGAGCCACACATCAAGAAGGAGACCAATCAAAACTTGCTTCTTGGTAGGCTTGAGGGTCCAACTAACCTTCACACAAAAGCATTCCTCAATAGGACATGAAAAGGGCAAAAAACAACAACACTTGTTGCTATCCACCATACATAACACACCAAAAAAGTATCAACCATAAGAAGGGATCCCAGTGTTGCAACATGGGCTCTACCTCTAACTCTGCCTCTGGCTTTGCCCCTAGGAGGAATCCTAAAGGAAACAAGGAACACATAAAAATAGATCATCACAAGGGCGATCTATACACCATACTAAGGCATGAATGCTAAACAACAAAACTATGAAAAATAATAGAGCAAGCTCATGCCACACACGCCAAACACAACATAACATAGAAGGCTCAAGTACGCTAGAGCTCCCAGTGTGTGAACATGGGCTTTGATACCAGATGTAATATCCTGCTACACAACCCCAAAGGGTAAGAGCCAAAAGAGGACAAGACCATTTTTTTTTTTTAAACATGAAGAATAACCTACACATAAAGCAGTTGCCGATACGATAAATTGACAACATACATGGCCAAGAATGGTTGAGTGCACAACCAAGAGAGGAGGATTGATTTACCCTCCAGAGAAAATTTGATTAGAAGCAAATAGGATAGCTCCCAAAACTTTGCTCTGGAACACCCTACTCTAGAACTTTCTACGCCAGTGCTTCGGAAATCTCTGCACTAGAACTTTCTGCGTCGGTGCTCCGAAAATCTCTGCGTTGGAACTTTCTATGCCGGTGCTCCAGAAATCTCTGCGCTAGAACTTTCTACGCTAGTGCTCCAAAAAAAATTTGCTGTAACATCACATAACAACATACAAAAAGCTCCAATGCACCGAAAGTTTAGCAGCAACAACATAGAGCAACAAACAAAAAGTTGAGTTGTGTCAAAACTTTAGCAGCAACAACACAGAGCAACAAACACAAAGGGGCATTGTTGTGAAACTTTAGCAGCAACAACATAGAGCACCAAACAGAAAGCATCGTTGCTCTAGAACTTTAGCAAAATATTGCAAGAAGGAAATACACAGCCAAATATCTGATTTTTGCATGAAAACGTCTGAAAGAAAGACCATAATGATCAACATAGTACAAGCGAGTCTGATACCAACACCGAAACCCATAAGCCAAAAATAAAACATCACATTTCTTCTCATTAATTTATATGATTACATCTTCTCTCTCAAAAGAGTATAATATACGTAAAGGAATATACATGAGTACAATGGCATAGCCATGAATAAGATACACCAACTGAAGAGATAAGTACAAGAGAGAACACCTCCAACTGATGCTCCAATAACTTGTACACTGGTCCCCAATGGCGGTGGCAACACCTCCCTACCATGTGGACTCAAAAGAGACCACCCCACCATGCTCGGAGGTAGTCACAAGGCCCAAGCAGAAATAACAAGGTAAGGGTAACATATGGCCAACACTCACATCATACATGGAGCAAACATGAAATACAATGCACAAGGCCAATGTCACAACATGAAGATGCTCATACAATAACATGTTAGGTACTACTCATGACTACTAAGGTACTAGGTACTAGAGTGTAGATTGGATGGAGTGTCCTCATGCGTGCTCGAAGGGATAGCACCACATGAAATCAAATACACCTCTCATACAAATGAGGAGACTCAATCATGCCCGAATCAATGCCCTGTAGACGGATAACTCAATGCCCCGCAAATAGATAGGCCTTCTCGAGTGCATCCTTAGCCTTTACAAGCGCTCAAGGCCATGCACGAGGACTCATTACCTTATAGTGTGTTAACCCATTGATTTTATTTAGTTAACACTTGATTACAATAACTCTGCTACTAGTTCCCCTGGCAACCACCAATGGGCCCCGGGCCCGTAGAGAGCCACTCCAAAAGACCACTCTATCTACCTAGACCTAAGCTCATCTTGTTTAACCAAACGAGGAACCCAAAAAAAATATCAACAGTGAAGAAGCCACTAAATTCCATCATTAAAACCTTTTAAAATAGCCAAGCAACATTGTTACTAAAATCATTTAAATAGCTAATCACATATGCCAACAAGTAGATCAAATACCATTCAAACATTCACCATCAATTCATAAAAAGAAACCAATCATAAAATCGGTATTAACCTCATTAAATTGGTATTAACCTCATTAAATCATCTCGTAAAACCACTTTTAAAATAGTTAAAACCATTAAGTGAAAGTGGCACAAAACATGGTTCCGGTTGTTCAAACGAATGAGAAAGAGACATAAAAATTCAAAGTTCCCAGATCTAAAATCGGAGCTTGACCTAGTTCATATTTTGACGTTTCTAGATGGATTCCACCTTTGGTTTGTAGTTTTATGACCAAAAATAAGGTGTTGATAAGAAAAATGCGTTTTTAGCCAAGTTGGGCAAAAACATGAAAAATGAAAGTGCCTAGATGAAAAATCGAACAACGATCCAATTGAGATATGGATGTTTCTACATGGAATCAAACTTTATTTTTCATTTATAACAAGTGGTTAAAGAGCATCAACAAAAAACGTGTTTTAACAAGTAGGCACAAATTTTGACAAAAAATGAAAGTGTCCAGAATTTAAATTTGACAAAGACCCAGTTGAGATATGGGCATTTCTATATGGAATTCGCCTTTATTTTGCATTTTTAATAGGCGGTTAAAGAGAAATAGTGAAAAATGTGTTTTAATAGGCAGGGAAAAATGAAAGTGCCCAAAAATCAGATTTGACAAAGACCCATTTCAGATTTACTCGAATGCGCAAAAATCTGCCATTTAGAAAAAACTACAGTACAACAAATCAAATCCAAATCACATATTATCCTTCCCCAAAGTATTCACAAAATAGAACAGATGAATAAATTTTCCATAAGGAAATACAAAGCATACCATTCCCAAGCTAAATTGCATTCAATACCACCAGAAATTCAAGGGATTCAAGAACCACAGGAAAATACCTCAATGTTGCCCCAAAACTGAAATGAAAGAATGCTCTGAATATAAGGCACGATTGGGTTCTAAAATACGACAAGGAGGAAATGACATGCTAAAATCAACAATCAGATGCCCACAAAATTCTTTTCCACATTTCTCCCCAACTCTACCGCCCAATTCGTGGGGTTTTTTCCTTCTCCTTCCAAAAACAAAAAAAATCTTCTCCTCCCAAAAAAATAACTCTCCCCAAAACAAAATAAATATATATATCTATCTATCCAAAACAAGGCTAACCCTTTTCTTTTAACTAAACTCCTCAGCACAATAAAATGAAATAAAACATTTTATTAAATAGGCTATTAAAGCTCTCCAAAGCAATTAATTAAAATCACTAAATATACAATATTCTCTATTTCATATAAAAATAAAATTTAAATCCAATCGTTAAAATACATGCAAAGCTCCCCAAATAAGATTTAAATAAGACTATGAGAGCTCACAAAAAGGATTAATAAAATCATTTAAAATTTCCAAATGAAATATATCATTCTCTCAAATGATCAATAAAAGTTACTTAAAACAACATATTTAAAACCTCATGGATATAACCATTCCAATCTCCCATCAATGAACACTATAAAATACCATATATGAAACCACGTCATAACACCAACAACCAAAATATATAACCACATAAAATGATTAACGGAAGCCATGAAAAAATACCTCAACAAGACATACTGGTAAACCACATGTGACTAAAAGGTGCTCCAGACGTTATTGTTAGGTAACCGGACAATAAGACAACAATACAGGAACACTCCACTGACAAGGTACAGTGGGATAGGGTAGGGGACATTTGGATTGTGACTACCTCTAGTAAACACCATCGAGGAATGTGAGTACACTCAGGCCTGTGGATCCAAGCGGAGTCAATACTCAGCATCTGCATCACTCCAATCACACATAAAAGTACATGTGCATATAACATATATCATATAGTCGAAGCAACATCAATCATCAGGAAGAGGGTCATGATATCGTAATCCTCTCAGATATGAGTGTTACAACATCATCCCTTTCCTGTCCATAATCATACCAAAGAAATGATAACATTATATAAATATGTAAGCATGTAATCCAACATAATAACTAATCATGATAACCTTTCCCATAATCATCAATGCCTAATCTCATTATGATAACATTTAACATTTAAAATATCAAATCAAAATCAAAATGTTATCTTACCCAGGCTGGGGTTAGAGAGGTGTTACAACCACAAATGACCCAAGTTCATTTAATTACTCACACATATACACAACCATAGTCAAGCAAGATGGGTATGCACATAAAAATGATACAAAAGCCCTTGCTCTTAAAAATTAAGATTAATTGCACAAGACAACGCAAATTCTAAAATAAACTCAACACCAACTTAACAATGAGAATATTAGTCCCCATAGATATGAAATATCAACTTCCAAATTATTTTGTTGTCCCTTTCTAAGTTTCCAAGTATGGATTGTTTAAATGGTGATTTTTCTTTGTTAAGGTTTTGTACTTTTTTGTTTGCTATATTTTTCTTCAAAGCATGAGACAATACCTCCCAAATAGGCCACCAAAAACTAGATTGACTTTTTTTTATTTAATTATTAGTTTACCACAATTACTTGACACAAAGATGATTGCCTAATTGAACAAGACAACATGACATGAGTATATCTACAACAAGGCAACACACACTAAAGTGGATACATCTTTATTTTGTTGGAAAAGTGTACCAAGCCTCTCAAGGGATCTAGTTGAGTTTATCTCAACTAAGCTCTCCGAAAGACACCAAATTTATAAACTAGATCTAAGCCTATCTTATTGCCCTTTTAAACAACATCCACATCCAAATTATCCTCCTATAGACACCTACCATTTTAACATTAGATCTAATAAATCAATAGATGCAAACAACTTATGAATATTAGATTTGTAATGCTTTTAGGGTCCGCCAAATTGAAATGCTCACTTATGGAAACATGTCAACTAAAACTATCTTATTTTTCCTCAAAACAATCTTGGTCTAAAAAAAGAAGGTCCACTCATAATGTAGAAAAAACCCATTTTCTAAATTTTCCCCCTAAAACATTACAATAGAAACAGCAAAAAAACTAATAAACAAAATCTATTAGCCTAAATCCCAATAATTAATATTGTTTAAAAAACTCGTGGATGCTACAATATCCTAACACAATTAAAAATAAATTAAGAATTTGATGCAATGACTCAATTCCTTACTACCATTTGTAGCATCATAAATTGGCACCCTTGACAATTTCACACTATGTTTTGCTCCCCTTTAAATTATTGGACCTAATTAAGCACTTAATTTCCTAAATTATGCATTCCATAGCTTATTTTAAACACTTTCCAAAAAATCTCAAGCATAAAACAAATGCTCTCATTTAATAATTTTCCCTCGACTCCTTAAAATTTGGAAAATAGACCTATGACACTGGCACCTAGGGTGCCTATGTCCCCCTATTTTGGCTCCAAATTCAAATATGTTGATGTTAGAATTTTATTATTTGAAATTCAAATGTCTAAAGTCAGTTGTCGGGATTTAATTTTTGAGAAATTAGAATAATATCATATAAATACCTAGCTATTGTATTATTTGAACATTAACAAGCATTATCTAGCATCAATTGAGAATAAAGAGGAAGAATTATTTCAATAGCATTGTCCAGCAAGTCAAGAGCAGTCATTAGAGGATTTATTGTAGAAATTCAAGATTCAACATCATGTCAAAATGTATGTGAGTGTGTTCATGTTTATGTTTTCATATTGTTTGTGAACGCTAATCTTTGTAGGTCTCTAAAAAATTCAAGTCATTCAAGCAATCAAAATACCAAGATCAAGACCTTGAGGAGATGTCTATAACTTAGTCCTTCAAGGAGGCCATTAAAGGGTGTGAGTTGCAACACTTTGTGGATTCATCATTCTTTCCTATAATTTATCATTTTATCATTGGAATTTCCATTGTGGAAGTGGAAACACTAACATGGATTTTGACTAAGGAAAGCCCCTAAGTGGCACAACCTTTCTTCTCTCTTTGAATGTGCAGGTTTCAAAACTGAAGAAGATTGAAGGAATATTGAAGATCAATTATTCATTGTTGCAATTGAAACCTTACTCCTTGACAACTCATGGAAACTCAGTTACATAATTATTCGACAACGATCTAACAAGTTTGCAAACAAAAAAAGAAAGTTTAGAATTGACATCAAGGGACCGTGAAAACAAATTTAAATTTTCTCTACTAAGACAACGGCGCCTGGGGAGCCTATGTCCTCAATTTTCAGCTCCAAATTTGAATCATAGTTGCACAGTGTCCTGTCCTTTCAATTTCTACTATTTGATTTGATTTTTTATTTATTAGATCTTTTGTATTTACATCATAGCATTAGTTTTCATCATTAGGTCAATTGAATCATTTCATTTCATCCTTAGGACATTTCCAAATTTGGTTAAGGGTTGGTTTCCTCACCTTTTAGGCTGTAAGTCAATCATATATCTTGTCCAAATCCATCAAACCATCACCACCTTCAAATCTCTAATGAACCATTTGAAAAAATACCAAATCCTAGGGGTAAAATCCTAGGGTTTCACTTTCTCTATATTTCACCATCAAATGTGGGAGAGAAAAATCTTGACATAATGGGTAGCTTCTTTTACAAAATACTCAATGGTAGTGTATTTGTTGGATGTAAATTGTTAGTCAATGAATAATGCATGTGATCAATGCTTCTTTGATGTATTATTTCTTAGGAAAACATCTTTATACACATTATATGTTGGGTTTTTAAGGTATTATAAACTAGCACTTGCACTAGAGGGGGTGCAAGGGTTACACCAATAGAAAAATATATAGAAGTAAGCATGGGAGTGAAGTGCAGTTTAAAACTTGTACAATATTGTCTATATATTTTTACAAAATGTCTATAATACATATTTGGAGATACAGCCAGACACCAGTACCACAACAAACAAAGCTTTAATCTCATAGTAGAAAATAGACATTACCAAAAGATAATGGTTGTATAACCATCTCTTTCATAGAATAAAGAATTAAACATTTAATTTGTTCAATGTTTGAGTTGAATGCTGAAATAATTTTAGGCCACATATGACAAAACATATTGTAAGTACAATTACTTGAAGAGCTCAATTGCATTCAAGAGAGTAGTACAACACTTCATTCTTTTTCTCATGAAATATTCTTTCACACATTGTGCAACATCCATTAGAGGAAGATAAAGTAGAGGAGGATGAGGATGAGGATGATGGTGTGAAGAAGATGAATTATTTCTAAGAAAAAATATTGTGTCTTTGTTCCAAATGTAAGGAAAGAATCTGGTGAGCATGAGCTTTATGAGGTTCAATGTCATCTTTTTTGATTGAATCATGCTTGTACGTCTTCATGATTTGTAAAGCTAAGTGTGATGAATGAGTTGTAGAAACACATTCTTTGCAAAGAGACCCACTTGAAGGACAATCATTGCAGTAGAAAGTTGGTCGCTGAAAAACACAATCTTTGTCCTTGCCATTTTTACTATGGAGATCACAATGTTGTATATACTCATAAGAAGCTACCTCTAGAGAAAATTAAAGCACTTGAATCAATTTGTATACAACATAATACTAAATAAAGCAATATTTGTAGCAACTTTAATTGTGTTATGGAAAATTTACAGTGTGTTTGTATTACATACTTGGATATTGAAAAATGAATGAAAGTTTTGTAGCTATTTCAACTATGTTGATTTTTGTATTTGGTGATTCCATTTGGGATATTGAAATTTGTATTTGGATGATCTAGCATATAATTGTTGTTTTTTTTTTCTATACTATCCTACACAATCAAGAATAGGTTAGGCAACCCAATTCGTTAATGCAAAGATGACTTTATGCAAATTGTAAAACTTGAAAAAGGGTGAAATTTTTTGTTTTGGCTGGAAAAAAAATATCAGTAGCTAGATTGAAGCAACCATTGCAGGAGTATACAAATTTGGAACATCCACCTGCATGTGATTTCAAATGTGGTGCAAATATAGAAACAATAATATGTATTATATGAATATGGTAAGGAAAAAATTAAACAAATACAGTTTATTGAGAGAGCGGTGTGTTTATGTATGTGTACCTGTACTCATCATAATGAGAGAAGGTGTAATCGAAGCTCTTCTTTTTCCTGATAATTGTGTATGGATTATTCTTCATTCTTGAGTATCGATCGAAGGAAAACAATGGATCTATCCTAATTCTGTGTATCGATTTAACTCTAGATATAGCTATAAAATTCAAGTCATGTCTTTCCTTTTTACCCATATCAATTGTTTCTCTTTCGATTGTTAATCCTTGGGATTTATGTATTGTAATTTCCCATGCCATGCATAGTGGTAATTTTTTGTGAGCACCTACAGATATAGGTGCTATTGGAATAGTTGTTTGAGCATGTACGAACGTTCCAAGGTGGGCCATTGTAAGTATCAAATTTTACTACTACATATATTGGTCAATCTGGTGGTTTAGAGCTTTCTGTGTAAACAATATATAAGACCTCTCCAAGAGAACCATTGACAATGCCTGCCTACATCCACAGGTTTTTAGTTAGCATTATGCATTGGCCTCTACATAGCATGAGTTCATGGGGAAGTTGGTTAGCATCATTATCGATGTTTGATTTTGTGTTTTTTTTATTGCAATACTGAGTGCAATAGGAAGATTTAATAGTTGTAGCATTTTTTTGTTGTGTTCCAACTAAGTCATTGGTCAGAAATAGGTGCATTTCTTGGTCAAAAGACTTTTTTTAATTGTTTGATAGCATTGTGTATTTGCGATTCATTAGTAGCTCCCAATATTGTTCATCTAGTTTTGCATTACGAATGTTTTGTAGAGTTCTTCGGAAGTCAATTTGAGCTTGAGTGTCCCCATGTTGTCGAAATACTTTTTCTAGTGTGACAATCATAGTGAATTATTCCCATAGGGCTTTCACATTTGTGTGGGAGGCATAGATAGTTTTTTGCATAATAGGGGGTATTTTTGCAAATTCACCTACAAGAATGATAGATGTTCCATCAAAGCACAAGTGTTGTTGGTGGGGGAAAGCCTCACGTAGCCTAGTATCAATTTTCAAGAGTAATTTTGGGCCTATAAAGCTCATCTCATCAATTAGGAGGTATTTTATGTGTCTCATGTTTTGTTGGAACACTGCAAGTGACTGGCCCTTCAATGGTTGCATTTCCTTCTCTGGAATCTTCAGGGATGAATGTATAGTTGAGGCATGTATGTTGAATGCTGTGATTTCCATAGGAGCAACAACAAGGAGTGGTCTATGTTGTTGCGATACTAAACTAGAAAGGGGGTGTTTAATGCAATGAATAAGATAGGATTTCCTTGTTCTCATTGTGCCTTGTATGATCATGTGCAAGGGTTTATCGAATGCACCAACACTGCAATGGTCCAAAAAAAGTGCAAGAGTGAGTTGTTGTTTGAGAGAGAGTGGATATGGGAGGTCGTTAAACTCAAATGGTGTTTTTCCATCATGTTGGTACACCTTGTTTGTGCTTATGAAATTCTTTGCAGTTTCATGTAAAGCTTGAGGTATTGTGCGCTCATTCCACTTGTTGCAATTGTCAAATTCACGTCTTCCAAGCATATCAAGGGAATTAAGATTTCCACTAGTACCAAGACCTAGTTGTGATAAGAACTCCCATTCATTCAATTGTACTATATTTCCTATATTACTTTCATTCTCTATTTCCTCTACTTCTTCTTGATTGACCTCTTCATCAATTACACGATCAATATGCCACACATAATATTTAAGTATATTCATTTCCTTCCAATTTGCAACAATTGTCTCTTTCTCGATACCTATGTATGTGACAATGTTACAAAATTGCTTGTAAAGAAGTAGTTCACTCCAAAAAAATGTCTCAAAATGTTATGAATCCTCCTTTAGAATAGCACTAAATCGGGGGAAGATACTGATAATTTCCTTTTGTTTCCTTTGTTTCCACTTACAGCCTTTGCGACTTGATGAAAATGAGAATGATCGTGTAGATTCAAGTAGTGATACTGTCTCCATTTGAGGAGGATGTGTGTACAATTAGAGATAACTCAACTGCAACATATTTTCGTTTGGGTTTGTCCTAATTCGATTGAAAACTTTTTTCCCAACATTAAGTGCCATAAATTCACGATTGCAAACAAGGCGCAACTTTTGCAACATATGGCACGTTTCTTGTGCGCCTATATCATGGTCAACAATAATCTCATACATGAATTTTATGTATGCCACAAGAGATTTTTCTTCTAGTGCTTGATTTCTACATATGCGTGTCAACATATCAATACAACTTTTAGATTTTCTCTCTGCCTTCATGGCATATTTTACAATGTACTTTAAAACGAGTGTTTTTGAAAGCACAAGCTGACAATCCATATTGGCTCTCCATATGGAAAGCATTTATGGACTATGTATATTCAACCTATCATCATTATGTGCAAGGGAAAAGGTTTTTTTCTCATTTTCATCATTGCACAAGGAAGAGGTAGTACATTCAGGCCAGTTCGCCTTATATTGGCACTCTATGTTGTTGCCTTTCTTACAAAGGTTGATTTTGGACATTTGGTGTGTCTTTGGACATGGTTGAGTAACTCTTTGTATTCAACATGTATTTGTAGTGAAGATTTAGGTGTTGTTAGTAAGCATGGATTGTCTTGTGAAGACTGATGGCGTGTGTTCTTGTCTCCTAGATTACGAGGATTCTAGGCACTAACATATTTGTCAAAGAATGACTTTGCTATGTCTACATTTGCATGATTGCTCTAGTCAAGTTTGTCCATGTTCAGTTCACCTTCAATCCAAAGGAATCCATGTACATGTGTCCTTGATGTTGCCACTCATATCTATACCAATAGTTTTTTGCACAAAAGATCTTCTCTAAGACTTCTTCGTAGAATATTGTGAATCATTGATGCAAGTATAAGGATGTGGTATGTGGGTTAGTAACAATGATATCTATGTGATCTTTATTATTTTCTATTGTTGGTGTTGCTTCCTTTAAAAATAGTTGGTGTAAATTAGGCCATTTAGTATCTGCAACACTTAATGTGAAGAATAGCATGGGGGAGCTTATTTTGTTGATCATGTTCGACAACTCACCATGACACTTATTCCAATATGCTTGTGTGTCTCTAAGGGAGGGTCCATAATGCATCAATTGTTCGACTATTTTAGTGTTAGAAAACTATTGTATATGGAGATGAAGACTGCCAATGGTGGTTGGTATGTAGTCCTCAACATTTTTCTTGACAAAAATAGAGGCAACACCTTGGCTTCAGTGGCACATCAACAGGTTCAAGAAAAAATATCTAAACCTTGGATGGATTACAAATCTATTATCATGAAACCTCATTAGGTGCAACACATATTCATGCATTTCAACTTGTCTATAGCGAGGTTGAAAATGTAGTGCACTACCCTTTGGAAAGAGAAGGAAAATCCATGTCTAAAAGGCCCTCTGTATTATATTCATTAACTAGTGAGGACTCAAGTGTTGGCCAATCAATAATGGTGTCATCTTGATCTCTAACTTGCAATGTTTCTTTGATTATTTCTAGTTCATGGTGTTTATTTGGTAACCTAGCCATAAATGATGAGGAGTAAGTGAATTCATTGTCTGGTGGGTCCGCGTAAAATGTCAATGCATTGTTTGGTGCAACCATATTTTCATTTTAAGCAATAGTGTTATGAAGCATATTGGGAATGTCTGTATTTGTATCAGAGATCTCTTCAAGAGATACAAAATCCACCTCAACATCTTTGTAGTATGGTTCATATGTAATTTTATATTTTAATGCAGCCAACACATGATGCCTACTTACGTAGCAGTCATAATGGTCACCTTTTGTATTGGTTCTTTGAACCACCAACACATCCAAGTTTGCAATTTTATGTGGCAAGTATTTTACTATGGTTTTGATATCTTGTGGGAAACAAATTGTGTGCCCACCATATTTGTATTGGCCTACACAAGCATGAGTTACTTGTATAATCGGATTGACTCATGCCATAAGCATTTTTTCAACTTGTGTAAATGTTTCTAACTCATATGGTTGTAGATTCTTATGGTTCAATGTTGTGTTGGTTTGACTGAATGGAGGTCAGTGCACTGGATTGTATTGTCTATTTTCCTATGCATTGCATATGACGGTGAATGCTTATTTCTTCTTTATGTTGAATATAGTAGTCATGACTTCTTTTACGAGATTGTTTTATTTTAGGGTTAGAGCTCGCCATCTGTAAAGGAAATAGGAACTACCATCATCAAATGTATACTTGCAAATACATATAGAATTAAAGAAGCTAAACTTGCATGGGGAAAAACTATCCATTGTATTGAATGAGTTCTTCAATCATTCTAATTTTAATAATTATTTGAGATATGATTAGTATGCTATATACATAAGTAATTTGATGGAAGAGATCAATCACATTATTTTCATAATAACAATATATTCAATACACATGTGACTTTGAAATTTCATGTATGCAATCAAAAGTATACAAAGTATACCATATAAGATGTTACAAAATTGTATATACATTACATAAGCAATCGAGTTATATCTAAACACTAGCAATATGACACATATGAGTGATTCCACCCAACATGAGTGAATTTTCTACAACAAAATCTAGCTCATCAACCTCTATGATTGTTGATTTTACCTGTCCTTGAACACCACTTGAATCATATGAATTTGTGATTTTGACGATAAATTGCTTGAATAAAACTCCCTTGATTATGGTCTTAGCTTTGGTTTCTTTTCCAGGATTGAATTGCACCATGTATAAATCATTTGCATACTTTCCAAGAAGTTTGGTGGTTGGTTCTTCAAAAGTAATAGCCCATAATATTCTTGTATGATCTACTAGATTTACCTAAAGTTATATGTATCTATAGGTACATTTAACAATTGTAGCTTTGCACTTTGAACAGTACCATGTTTGATCATCATTTTGAATAACTTTTTTTTTACATTGTTTTCCATCTAACTCGAGGGGACAAGATGGATAGAAAAATGATTTTTTTTTATGAATTGCATTGTTGCTTTTAGAGTGCATTGGACAATTTGTTTCACACTGGTAGTTTTCTCTTCAATATTAGCAAAAAAAATTTCTCATAAGCACGAGAGGTGCATCCAAAGGTTGTGTATTTGATGGAGTAACATCAGTCCCATTTTGTTCAAACCATGATTTGAGTTGTTCTACCTCCTCTATTTTTGGGTTTATAATTAAGTGGGTGCTTGCCAAAGTGCTTATGAACTTTTCATTATACTCAGTGACACGTCCATTTTTTATTGCAAGTACAACAACATGATTTAAGTGATACATATCTTGGAGTTGTTTGCCTTCCTTTTCAGTAGTTGGACCCCATCAAGTAATATTAATGGTAGATGAAGAGATATCTATCAACTTGATGCTCCTTCGAAGAACTTCAGTCCCATCCCTCCTCCTTATGGTTGAGCTCGAGTCCACACATATGACTATTCCAATAACATCAACAAGGATATTATTGTTTAGTTCTAAAATTTCCTTGAAGGGTGTGAAAGAGAACTGATGTTTGGGAATTGCAAGGTCATCTTTATAGAGATAAATTTTGGAATCTTCCACTAAACAAATTTCAAGTTGGCTATTCAGTTTGTTGTACAACCTATTAGCTCACTTAATAGTCCCACTAGATATTGTATATACTTCTCCAACATGAACATTCATGTAATGAAGGTTTGCAAATTCATTAAAGCAAGTTACACATATTTCAATGCACTCACAATCAATAAAATAAAATGAAGACTTGCCCTTGTTCCTTCTATGTGTTGAAACGGTGCATTTGTTTATTCATGGTAACACGACCCTTTATAAGCTACCTTGTCTAGAATGGATTCAAATGTCTAATAGGAGTAATATTGGAGGGAAGGTCTTTCTTTTGTAGAGATGAACATAATCCAAAAAGTTCCTTGTGAGGAGGTGGCTTTGTTACCCTAACACTATCATTCATGCTTGTAGATGGAGTAGTTGAGCTCGTAGAATTTACTTGTTAGGATTTTTCTTCAAACAAGTAGGTGGGTTGACCAATGATATCTTGCTGTAAACATGTGATTTCTAATTTGAAGGTGACAATCCACCTATAAAGGTACAATAAGTAAGTATTTTGAGTAGGAACAAATGTGACATAGTGGGTTAAAAATGCTAAGCTACAAGTTTTTATTTGGAATTTTGTAGAAGAGCATAAAAATATGGTAGCTCACCTTGAATTGCAAAAAATAGGGCAATTGTCTCCTATGAGTTTAAGTATATATCCCTTCCGGAGTTCTTTAGAAGCTATGTACTGGTTATAATTTTTTGGAAGTGTAGCCTTCTGCTTATGTACCCCGTCTGAGAGCTCCACTCTATATCGATCGGCATGTTCGGGGCCATGGCCAAACAATGAAATGTCTAATGCTTGTAGATGGGGTTGCAAGTCTAGGTTTCCATCATTGATCACCTTGATTGCATTCTCAGTCATAGAATACATTGTCAGGAGAGGTGGTTTTGTTACTATAACACTATCATCCAGTCTTGTAGATGTGGCATGTACTTGCTAGGATTGTTTTTCAAATAGGTAGGCAGGGTGGCCAATGATATCCTGCTGCAAACATGTGATTTCTAATTCAGATATGACAATCCACCTATAATTGTACAATGAATAAGTATTATGAATATGATGAAATGTGACATAATGGGTTCAAGAATGTTAATCTGTAAGTTATCATTTGGAATTTTGTAGAAAAGCATTAAAATATGGTGGCTCAAGGTTTGAATTGTAAATAACAAGGAAACTGTATTTAATGAGTTTAAGTATAGATCCCTTCTGGAGTTCTTCAGAATATATGTAGTGTTTTTATTGTTTTGGAAGTGTATCCTTTTGCTTATGTACCCCATCGAAGAGCTATAATATATAGTGATTGGTTGGTTCAGGGTCATGGCCAAACATTGAAATATCTAATGCTTGTAGATGGGGTTGCAAGTCTAGGTTTCCATCATGATCAACTTAATTGCATTCTCAGTTAAAGAATACATTGTCATGAGAGAACAGACTAGTCCTTACAAAAATTAAATTGCAAGTGGCAACTATTACTTACTACAATTGACGTATAAATTCATACTTTGTGAAGTAGAAAATTAATATATTGTATAGACAACAAAATGTAGCTAACGGATTTGATAATAAATGAAAAAGACACAATATAGTTGACTGAGACCATGCAAGCACTAGTTGAAATAAAAGTGTTTAGAAAATTTACATACTATAAAAGGAAATTTGGAAGAATACATGTAAATGTGATTGTGAATAGGTTTGTATATCAAAATAGTGGTCATTTGAAGTTAACTTGCTGCATTTGTAAGAACAAAAAAGAGAAAAGGTAGTGAGTAAAAAATTTAGTTGACTCTATTAAGTAGTCTAATTAAATTGTAAGCACTCTAGATGTTCAAAAATGCATTCAATAAACAAATATAACGAATTTAACAAGGGATAAATGAATATAACACTAGTGCATTATTAGCAAGGGATAAACTTTGAAGGAACATACATTAAAATTAAAGAAAACTACTTGGTCCACAAATGTGTTAATCATTTGGGGTGCAATGAAATTAGGAAACCTAACTAGAATTGGAATGAACGAATATAACACTAGTGCATTATTAGCAAGGGATAAACTTTGAAGGAACATACATTAAAATTAAAGAAAACTACTTGGTCCGCAAATGTGTTAATCATTTGGGGTGTAATGAAATTAGGAAACCTAACTATAATTTATGCTAGTTGTATTAAGTAAATGAACCATACAAGTTGAACCTATATTGGAGAGCATAAATTATATGTGGATTGTGTCTTGGTTGATTAAGCAGACGGTTATAACAACACAAAAAAAATGCATAGAGTCTAAATAAATTATGAACCCATCATAAAGATCGAGAGACTTTGTAAACCATCTTTGTACCTATAAGGGAAATATATGGTGGTGATTTTTTTTTTACGAACCTTCATTATGGGAAGATGTGTTGTATGTTTTATAAGTTTATTTTGTATGCTAATTTAATAGACTTTAATGTGGTATATTTTAAAATATAGAACTTTGTTTAAACTATATTCTTAGTGAAAAGGGTTTGGGTTTGAGAAAGGGATTAAGATATTATCATTCTACTAAGTTAATAAATTGTAAGGAATGTAGGTACAAAAAAGAGACAATAATTCAAGGAGACATATAGCATTCGTTGTCAATATATTTTAAACAATAGCTATAAATTATATGATGTGAACAAAATGGTTGGATTATAATTAATTAAAGTGAAATGAGGAAAGGATTATGGTACATTAGAGATAAACTACTATTCTTAAGTATATGTAATCGAAGATGACATTTTTTGTTGGAAATGTAACATGTGGGTCAAGTAAAGAGATCAAGAGTAAAAGAAAAAGTCAAGAACAAAGATCCAATATTATAAAAATAGCACATAGTGTATATATATATATATATATATTTATGAAGCAAAAGTGTATTACATGGTATTGTATTAGGTGATGTAATGTATTTTTGATGCGAGGCAAAGTTCCTTGTTCATAGTATATTTGACCTTACATTTCTTGTAGGGATTTACAAAATAACCAACTATGCATAAGTTGGTAAAATCTGCAGTTACATGGTTAAATCACATACTATATACACATTTACAAAGAGAACATGTATTAGACATCATTCAAGTAATTTTGAAACGCTTCTTTTATGTAGATAGAACCGCCTTGTGCGTAGAACACATCTACTTTCATTTTGTGAAGGAAAGTGCAGAAGGAACCCAACTTCTCACAAGTTGATTAAAATTCATGTACTGTTATTTCTATCAACTGAATGTCACAGTCCTTCACACTTTGCATGTTTCAAATAGTGACCTTTTCTTGTTGTAGCAAGTCAAGGCAGCTAATTGTAATGTCATTCACAAAATCTTGTATGTGGCTTGTATAAGCGCCATTCCAATTAATCGATGGTGTTGAGTTGGTCGACAGAATAGGGGAAATGGAACTACTCGAGATGTCAATAATCTCATTGGGTTGATGTGAATTGTCCATTCCTGAGTGAAATTAGAATTTTAAAATGGTAAACAGTATACTATATGTGTAGTGATGTATAAATATTTGTGGCTTTCCTTTTGGAAGATAGACAATCTTGATCATAAAATAGAAACCCATAGAAAAAAAAATCAAAAAATATCATTTGTAAGTTTCCTTTTGTAAGATGACAATTTTGATTATAGAATAGACAAAATATTTTGAATTGTTTTACTTTAAAAATAGATACCTCTAACCTTCAAATATAAACTTTAATCCAATGCAAATATAATACTACTTTAAAAAGAAATTAAATGAATAGATATATTGTTAATTTAACAACTCTTAATAGATTTTATGTCTAAGATTTTCTTATTAAATTCCAACAACTTGATTAAATTTAAATCTCAGAAATTTTAATAATAAAATTCTTAAATAAAAACTAACTTTACTAACTAATAACTAAAGTGGATTTATTTAAAATTTAGCACTCCTTCCTTAAAATATATTGTTTTAACTTTAATAATTAATAACTAAAGTGGAATTTATGATGCTTGCTAATAGATTGAAGCAATGGCAAACCCATGATTAATTTAACAAATCTAAATCTAAATTTTAGATTCATTCGACACTTAAGATTACTTGAACCTACATCTTTCTAATGCAATGGTCAAATGTTTATTAGAATGAACACAAGGATCTTGGCATACGTATGGCTCAGTCAACTTCTCTAAAGTTGCCTCACTATGCTAACTTATTCTTACTTTAATTTGCAACTTGTTCAATCCACTAAATAAATACCTTGAAGAAATGCAGAAATAAAGAAATGTTAAATCTTCTGGAAGATAAATATTTTGTTCATAAAGTAAAAAAAAAGTTAGCAATGTTTAAGTTAGCATACATTCAAGATAATAGACAATATATAACTTGTAAAACAAAAATTATATATTGTACCGTAGAAAAAATGACATCTTGCTTGACATGGAAATAATTCATGATATATTGGACTTAATGAGGCCTTGATTTAGTGTTGTGAGGTGTTTTACATCTCCACACTAGGTTTTGGACCCTTGCAAATTGAATAAAATGCATTTATTAATGTCTTGTGAAGGTGTTGTGAAGTGTTGTAACACATTTCTACACTTTTCTAGACTCTTCTCATTATAATTCATCTAAATATTCCCTTTTTATTCCTTATCAAGTCCTATTTTCAAGTGTTGTAATGACTTGTAACAAGATTTCACACTTTTCTAGGCTTATCTTTACTATTTACACCTTTCTTATGCTTTATTTGGCCCCTTTATGCACTCATAAGACTTAATTAAGTATATTTTTGAATGTAAACCCAACAAATAACATTAAATGTGACTTAATTCCTGACACCCACTTGCAAGCCTAGAGTGGGACCCACTCACCATGGGTGGAGAATGAGTCCCTCTTGGCTCCAAATTCAAAATAATTCAAATTTTCTTTTGGGTTTTTATTCAAAAATACCTTATGTTGGCATGTGATGAGGTATTATTGGGTTATTAGGGAATAAGTGTGTATAAATAAGTGTTTTTCCATCCATTCTAACCCCCATTCAACTCATAACTCATTCACACATCTCTTATCATTCATTCATCATTTAGCTTTTATCTCTAATCAAGCAAGTTAGGGTTTCATCATTGCAAGTCATCAAGATAGCTTCCTAAGGCATTCAAGGGAAGATTCTTCATGTTTTGTTGCACACATTCAAGATCAAACATCATGGAAATTTAATCAACTCCATCATTGCATGTTTCATTACATTCTTTCTCTATTTTGGCTTAATTACCTACAAAGGGGTTTGACCAAGGAAAACCCCCATGCCCTAGCATTCACCATTTCTCTCTCTTGTCTTGTGTGTTTGCATATTTAGGAATATTGGAGGCTTGGAGATCATTGAAGATTGCATTGCAAAGTTTTTTAAGTCTTCTCTTCATTGAACCAGTCAAAATATCAACAAAAACTCACTTTCATGCCCGAATCTGACAGTTTCATAACCGGGCGCCTTGAGAAGCAGAAAGTGTGGATCAGAGGCTCATGTTTCCACCTTTGAATATTCAAAAATTCAAAAGTGGACTCATTCGCCATGGGTGGTGAATGAGTCCCACTTCTAGGCATGTTTCTAGTTTTTTGCATTTTTAGATACCCTTTTGTCTGAAACGGGTTCTGAAATAGTTTTACAAAACTGAGACTGATTCCCCCAAAATGGAAAATGAGTCCCACCAGGCCTAAAAATCAGCATCAACAACATTTTAGAATTCATTTCTAGTCTCCATCCATATCTCAAGTGCACACTTTCAATTTCATCCATTTTTGTTTTAGTTTTGCAATCATTTCTAGGTGTTTTTGCATTACACAATGTGTTTTCTAAGTTGTTTTTCTTTAGTTTCCATTCAATAATCAATTCATTTTATCAGTTTATTGCATCTAGATCATTGAATTTAGGAATAATTTCATCATACATACATTAGATTGAGTGAACCACCTAGATTTGTGGTGTGGGATCTATCTCTTTCCTTTAGGTGAAAGACCCTAATTGAGCAAAAGAGAATCATAGCATTTCACACTCATAAAATCTTTGGTTCATTTTGGTGAACCTGCTTTTCGAATACTTCTCTTTTCTGATTTAGAGTCCTTCATCATACATCTAGCTTGCATTGATCTTGCATTAGAACTTGCATGAATTCATTTGCATGCTAGGTTTCAAATTTTGCATTCATAGAAAAGTGTATTTAGGTTGCATTGTTGGCATCTAAATTCATTTAAATTTTTTGAAATTCTACATTTTTAGCTTAGCACTAAGAACACATCAAAATCACTCAAAATTTTCTGAAAATTCTAAAAAAAGTCCATATTGGGACTCATTTTCCACCTTGGGTGAATCATTTCCTTTATACCCCTAAAACTGCCCTTTACAGAACTGAAAACCCTATTTTTTAGCTTTTGTTTGGTGCCTTTACCTACCTATATTAGTTGGTTGATTTTTTGTAACATGCATTTCATTACATCTAGCCTAAATTAGCTCATTTCATGCATTTCTTAATTTCAAATTTGCATTCCCACATTGTTGCATAGCATAATCAGTCAATTATCATTTGAAAATTGCATTTCATTTCAGCCTTTTACATTGCATTTTGAGTTTGCATAGATTGTTATTCAAACGTGTTAGTATCTATCCTTTCCAAGTTTGCAAAGAAAAATTTAGTCAATAAGCATGTTTGTCATTCATTCAATGTAGGTCCTAGTTATGATAGTCTCTTAGCATAAGAGAATGAAAATGTTAACGCTTGTCTTAAACTTACACTCCCTCCTATCTCTCCTATTTTTTTGGATGATGTGTTGGAATGGAATACAAACATAGCTAAACATGATTATCATAATTATACTTCTCTCGATAACTCTCCTTTTAGTGATGAAGGTATCTTGGCGGAAGAAGGTACAATCATCGAGAATCATGAAGGTCTTGTTTGTCCTTCTCCTCATTCCACTTAGGAAGATAATATAACAATACAAGATGAATGCATTTCCACCACTTTACCTAGTCTCTATTCATCTCCCAACACCTCCCCTCTTTATGACAATGCTTTCGTGAATGATCATGACAAATACATTTGTGAGTAGGATATGTTGGTATCAAGACACCCAATGATTGAGAGTTATAACATTATTTCTCTCCTCCGTAATGTTCCTAACAATTGGAAGGGTCTATTCGAACAAGAAGAACCACTCATTAACACACATGAAAATCCTAGTTGTCCTCCCATTCATGTCTCCCATCTTTGTGATGAAGCTTCTTTACAACATCTAACCATGACATGTGATGCACCTCTTGATTTTCACTTTCCTAAAATCTCTCCTACTAGGGTAGATGTTATGGCACAAGACAATGAGATTATGGACAACAATCAACTTTTCCCCTCTCCTAATATCTCTCCTATTAGTGAAGATGATATTATGGTGTTACACGATCCAATCAATGAAAATCATGAGAATCTTATGTGGGAAAACATCATAGAACAAGATAATTCAACCATGGATAGCTCCCTTACGATGAAAAAATTTTGAAAGAACAAATCCTTGAATGTCAAGAACATTTGGATTATCGTTCTCCTAACAACTCTCCTCCTAGGGAGACTATTATGGTGCAAAAAAATGATGTCTTCCTTATGGGTACATCAAACCAAGACCGTTGAGGTTATGCATGCACAAGTGTCCATTAGATCCCCTTTGATCAATGAACCACATACATACCTCGTGGGACATCCAAAGAATCCCCTAATTCTTTACCCACCATCACACAAGCAACAAACTCAATACCAACCTGAACTCATCCTTTACCCCCCTAAGAATAATGTTTCTTACCAACCAAGTTACAATGACATTGCTCACATATATAACAAAGTATATACAATCAAAGCCAATAAAGCAGAAACTTTGTTTCTTTATCCAAATAAATAACATTAGTTGTTGCTCCTTGCCATGTAATAGTTGTAGGATAATCGCATACTCACTATTGCATGTTTTGCATCCATCGCAAGGGGAAGCATACCATCATCCATTCCAGGCTCACCCTTGTCCTGCACTAAGTGGGGGCAAAGGGTTAGAAAGCCTTATCCCCGTATGTCACTTGTCGTTGTCTCTTTTGGGATAATCGTTAACCTTTCATGAACATATAAGAGCAAGCTTGATATGTGGACAACATGTCTTAAGATTGACTCACATGTGACATACTACCTTTCCTCATCACGCAACTTATCGAAAACATATGACTTGGCATAGGGCTTTTTGAATAAGCTCTCATATTCTCTTCTACATTAAAGTAATTTCTCATAGAACGGTGTGTAGAAATTTCTTTAAAGTGGGAAGCATACATAGACAACATCTTTGTGAAAATTTCATGGCGTGATTTTTCTTTTCTTGTGATGTGTCCTCTTCTTGGTGGTGTCATTGGGTTTGATGCCTTCCAAGAGTGTACGATCAACTGAAGTGATGTGATGCGAATGAGGCATCCCATGGATAATGATCTAACATCCTGACTTGTCCTCTCTTGGAGACATTAGGCACAATGCTCCCCAAGAAGAATACTTTACTTGAACAAAGCAAAATCGCCTTTAAAAAAATTCTTTACATATTCAAAAACATTTACAAAAAGCATGACAATGTGGTGCCTTATCAATGTTATCAGGAGCATAACTTTGGTGTGGTTTGTATAATGGGAAGTCGACACATTGGCATGACTTTCTCATTATATGGCAACCTGGGAATCCAACACACTGGCATGACTTTCTCACTAAACCACTTCTTTGGGACAACTCACCTCATGAACGACCTAATGTTCTGTGGCCCCAGAGTGAGTGCATCATTGATCCACCTTGTTCTTCTTTCCTTTAGTTCTTGTCATTGCATGATTATGTATCATGATGGTTTGACTTAGTATCTTGGATCATGGGGGCTTGATTTCCTTCTTGATCTTTGTCATCCTTTTTCATCTATATTTGTACACTCAAATCTCTCTTGAATGTCTACTTTAGTGTGAGTTTCAAGCAAGTTCATCCTCTCACTAAAGTGGGGGCTAAATGTACCGTAGAAAAAATGACCTCTTGCTTGACATGGGAATAATTCATGATAAATTGGACTTAATGAGGCCTTGATTTAGTGTTGTGAGGTGTTTTACATCTCCACACTAGATCTTGGACCCTTGCAAATTGAATAAAATGCATTTATTAATGTCTTGTGAAGGTGTTGTGAAGTGTTGTAACACATTTCTACACTTTTCTAGACTCTTCTCATTATAATTCATCTAAATATTCCCTTTTTATTCCTTAACAAGTCCTATTTTAAAGTGTTGTAATGACTTGTAACAAGATTTCACACTTTTCTAGGCTTATCTTCACTATTTACACCTTTCTTATGATTTATTCGACCCCTTTATGCACTCATAAGACTTAATTAAGTATATTTTTGAATGTAAACCTGACAAATAACATTAAATGTGACTTAATTCCCAACACCCACTTGCAAGCCTAGAGTGGGACCCACTCACCATGGGTGGAGAATGAGTCCCTCTTGGCTCCAAATTCAAAATAATTCAAATTTTCTTTCGAGTTTTTATTCAAAAATATCTTATGTCAGCCTGTGTTGAGGTATTATTGGGTTATTAGGGCATAATTGTGTATAAATAAGTGTTTTTCCATCCATTCTAACCCCCATTCAACTCATAAGTCATTCACACATCTCTTATCATTCATTCATCATTTAGCTTCTATCTCTAGTCAAGCAAGTTAGGGTTTCATCATCGCAAGTCATCAAGATAGCTTCCTAAGACATTCAAGGGAAGATTCTTCATATTTTTTTGCATACATTCAAGATCAGACATCATGTCAAGGTAATCAACAACATTATTGCATGTTTCATTACATTCTTTCTCTATTTTAGTTTAATTACCTACAAAGGAGTTTGACCAAGGAAAACCCCTATGCCCTAACATTCACCATTTCTCTCTCTTGTCTTGTGTGTTTGCAAATTTAGGCATCTTGGAGGCTTAGAGATCATTGAGTATTGCATTGAAAAGTTGTTTAAGTCTTCTCTTCATTGAACAAGTAAAAATATCAATAAAAACTCACTTTCAGGCTCGAATCCGACAGTTTTAGAATCAGACACTTGGAGAAGCAGAAAGTGCAGATCAGAGGCTCATGTTTCCACCTTTGAATATTCAAAAATTCAAAACTAGACTCATTCTGCATGGGTGGCGAATGAGTCCCACTTCCAGGTCTGTTTTCTAGTTTTCTACATTTTTAGATACCCTTTTGTCTGAAACAGGTTCTGGAACAGTTTTACAGAACTGGGACTGATTCGCCCAGAATAGTGAATGAGCCCAACCAAGCCTGAAAATTAGCATCAACAACATTTCAGAATTCATTTCCAATCTCCATCCATATCTCAGGTGCACACTTTCAGTTTCATCCATTTATGTTTCAGTTTTGCATTCATTTCTAGGTGTTTTTGCATGACACAATGTGTTTTCAAACAAGTTGTTTTTATTTAGTTTTCATTCAATAATCAATCAATTTTATCAATTTATTACATCTAGATCATTGCATTTAGGCATAATTTCATCATACATACATTAGATTGAGTAGATTTGTGGTGTGGGATCTATCTCTTTCCTTTAGGTGAAAGACCCTAATTGAGCAAAAGAGAGTCATAGCATTTCACATTCATAAAATCTTTGGTTCATCTATACTATTTATAAATATATGCAAGCTTACATGTACACATTAAAAAATATCCAACAACACAATTTACAATATCTACGACAAACATATTTGACTTACAGGATCTTTTGTAAATTGCATTACAGTACTGTTTCTTATGTTTTTGATTAAGGGTCCAAACTGAAATAGTTGATTCATAACAAAAGGACTTGTTTTAAAAAATGCATCAATTAATGAAAATTTGAAAACCTCACTTGAAAAAATTGTTTAAAAAAGTTGGTCCATCGTTAACAATTACATATATTTAAAATGTTGAAAAACATGTTACAATCAAATAGAAGGGACTCCTTACATGATTTTCACAAAAAGTAAATGAAATTAAAAAAATAAATAAATAAATAAATGAAATCAAACACAATGTGCTTTTTCACCAAACAAAGACCCTAAGAAGCCATTATTTCTCTATAAAAACTACTAAAATTCACTCCACAAATAAAAGCTCTTCCAAAACAATTTGTGACGAAATTTCTAACATAACAAATTTGAGAGAATTCCTTCTTGTAAATATAATCATAAAATATGGATTGACATAAACTTTTCACATATTACCTTTGTCATGATTGTTTTCTCAATAGCTTCAATAACCCACACATTTGAATGTTTCATTTTTTCCATTTACACACAATTTTAAGTGAAGGGAAGTTTCTAAATACCTCCACAAAGAAGCTTGGTCAGGTATGTTCTGTGACATGTGGAGTTTGTGCCACATTGTAGCTACATGGAAAGCACATGGTTTTAAGTATTACAGCTTTCTTGTACTCTACAGATAGGAAAACACAAATAAAAGCAAGCAAAGTAATGCAACGGACTTCAAAATACAATTTAATTTTGCTATAGTTATGCCGAGAGGCATTCTTAAATGAAAGCAAACAACCTGTGTAAAAAAAAAAAATCAGGCAAAAATTGATGTGCATTTGTCAATCTTTCAATCTAAGGATTTAAAATTCATTAAAAATTTGTGAGACGTGTATCATGTTGATAGGGTAGTGAAGAGTGGCGTTGACATACAAACCATTTCAAAGCATGTAAGGGGACTGAAACACATTTTATATAAATGAATCTATATATTTGAGCTCTCCGTGTAGCACCTTTTCAGTTCATGCATTGCAATTCACATTTAAACAGCAACAGAGATTAATAGATTTTTTTTTTCATGTTTAAGCATTTGTTTATCTAGATATGAAATGTAGATTGATTTCAAACACATATTATGGAGAGGGAGAAGCCATTATCGTTCGATATTTATATTAGATCGGAGTGCAAAGAAGAGGATGATGAATATGGGAGATCTTTTAGTCACATTCCTCTCCAAAAACAATTTTTTTTTGCAGTGTTTGTGATCCATGTGTACCTATCGTGTGATTCAATTCTTTTTGTAGTGTATTCTCAACCGTTTTATTACATGTTTCATCGCTACAAAGGGGAAAATGCAGGATTTTTTTATTATTCTGTTTGTGGTGCCTCAAATACACGCATTGTTGATGAAAGACTATCTCTTGACAGGTGGGACACGATGAATGAGAACTCAGGTACAGGTCGAGGCAGCCTACATGGAATTGAGGAGATCGACAGAGTCAAAGGAGGAGTAGCGAAGGACGTGCAGACATGGCTCAGCGCCTCTCTCTGTCGGGTTTTCGTTATGTCCATTCCCTTTCCAAAGCTCCCACTTTCGCACACACTGGAACAATGCTGGCAAAGGTGAACCGATCTGGGTACACACCTATTTGTTCCGAAGCCTTTTCAGCTACCACATCTTGTGCATATTCTGCATTAATAGCAGTCAATAAGAACGCATCTCATTGAAGCATTCTATCAAACAACTCGCGAGCTTTCTGCATGCTTTCACATTTTGCATACATGTCTATCAAAACACCATGGATTACATTATCTGAAGCAAACCCACTTCTGGTTATGCATTGATGGATCACCAAACCCTGTTTCAAAGCTCCTACTTTGGCATAAAATGGGAGCATGCCAACAGAGGTGAAATGATCGGGTTGCACAACTGTTTTGTGCATTTGGTGAAACAATGCCAATGCCTCGAGGAAACCCATGTCTTTTGTATGCTTCGATTATCATATTCCATGAAAAAAATGTATCGCTCTGTCTTGTCATTGAAAACCTTGCCAACAACATTAAACGTCTGCAATTGATATAAATGTTGATAAGTTTATTTTGAAGCAGCAACCATAGGGAGATTTGTTTTGGTTCGTCTCATTTTTTAAAAATTCTGTTGTGTAAGGGTTTCTTAAATTTTTCCTGCAAACTCTGCCCATTTTTCTCATCGGCATCGTCGACAACACAACACAATTTGTGCAGAATCTTGAGGTGGCCAAGGGATGTCCATTCGGACATGTGAAGGTCAAATGACCAGATCAGGACTGCTCTTGAGGAGGAGATGACGATGATCATACACATTGATTTTTAAGTAGATTGAAATAATGTTTTTTAACTAATTTTTTAATAGATTATTATTTTTAATTATTACAGAAAATTAGAAGGTTTTTCAAAAAAAAAGTAGTGATGAATTTATTTAAATAAATGCAAAGATGGTGAATTTAGAATAACTATTAATGTTAAGTCACATTTAGTTAGTTGTATTATAATTCGAATATAAAAATTTACATAGATGAATCCAATTTAATTTTTATCTCATTTTATTTTTTAAGATTTTAAAGATATGAATTTGTATGATGTTTTTATAACCAATATTTAGTAAATGTGATGTATGGAAATATTTTACACTTTTATTTGTTTGTATTTATTTGATTAGGATAATGTGGCCAAATAATAATAGATGGAGGAATTAAAGGGTGAAAGAAGGGAAAAGTATTTATTTGTTATCATTATATAATGTATGAAAGGGTAACAATCATTGTGAATAATAATATTTAGTCAAGACGAGATGTAAGAGAACTATCATCATAAATGAATATCATTTTCTATAAAAGATGGTAACTCACATAAAGCATTATCAATACACTCCTTACAAGATGCATCAATAGAAGCATCAAAATCATCATGCCATAACTCCTCATGAAGAGGAATTATATCATCATGTAATACATGATATAATGACATAATGAATCATCAATAGAAAGAAATATAAGTTAATGTACTATCATAATAATGCATGTTATCATTATATAATCTATCACAAGGTAAAAAAATATTATGAATAACAATATATTGAAGATAAGATGTAAGACAACTATCATCATAATTATTAAATGGAAAAAATAAGAGACACCCTAATAATAACACTTAGAATAACCCTAATCGTATAATTGTGGTTAGAATTTAGGATAAAATTATGATTACAAATAGGGTAAGGGTAAGAATTAAGATTAGGGTTAGGCTTAGAATTAGGATTAGGCATAGGGTTAGAATTAAATTAGGATTACAATTAGGGCTACAATTAGGGTTAAGGTTAAAGCAACAATTGTGCATCAAACAATTGTTAGATTGATGACTACAATTAGGGTTAGGGTTATGACCCTAGAAGTAGGATTAAGGATTGAATTAGAGCTATGTTAACAATTAGGGGTAAGGTTAGGGTTAAATTAGTTTGGGATTAAAATTAGGGTTACATTTATGATTAAGGTTAGAACTAGAGTTAGGGTTAGAATTATAATTAGGGTTACGGTTTGTTTTACCTTAGGATTACAATTATGTTTACGATTAGAGGTAGAATCGGGATTGGGGTTAGAGTTATA
>VDFB02149644.1:0-25917 GCA_007258455.2 Sequoia sempervirens
GTAATCTGTGAAAAGAAGCTGCAAAAAGATGTTAAAAATGGGGCAAGAGCCCCACGGTGGGTGCCAAAAATGTGTTATGCTTATTAATGTTAATCTAAATGAAAACAAAAACACAATAATGAAACATTAATCTAAAGAAGACTAACTAAAATTAAGCAAACTAGTGTTCTTCAGAACCGTCCCATTTTCTCTATCTACAGTGATTCTTTTGAAGCTATTGCTCTCAGATTATGTAAGCTAGGCTTCCTTCAAATGGCAACTTGTAGAATGAGTATGCAAATGAGAATGCTTTACTATTCTATATGCTGATGAGGATGAGATTGATGATACAGATATGGACAGGGGCTGTGATTATGCACAAGGGCTGTGAATAAGAGATATCATGATTCTATTGATGTTGCTATGATTCTAATACTATCTATGCTATGAAAGTACTCTATGAATGCTATGGATGCTATGAGATTTGCCTATAGTTTACTTGCTTAAACTTCTATATGATTTGGGGCTCCCGCCAGCTGTATTTATAGATTTTTGCAGGCACAATCCCGGCTGGCAAGAATCTACGGCTGTGAGATTGTCTGGTAAGTTTGAATGGTGAGAGATGGAGAGGTTGAGAAGAAAATGGGGGAGGTTGAGAGGTTGGAGAGAATGATGGATTCCTGTCTTCAACCCACGGGAACAAACCTGCACAGAAACAGAGAAATTTAATTTTCTGTTTCAACCATTTGCTTCCCGAGAGTTGAAGATAAATCCCAAATTAAATAAATTAAAATAAATTTATTTAATTTATTGCATTTGATTTTTGATTTTTGAAAACTATGGAAGATTTAATTAAATATTTTGTAATATTTAATTATGATGTGACTTTAGAAAAATTTGAAATATTTAAAAGATTTAATTAAATATTTTTGGAAATGAATAGATTTTTGAATCGAATTAGAGGAATTTTGAAATGATTTTAAGAATGAATATCTAAATTGGATTAGAGGAAATAATTAAATATTTTAGATTTTTAATTTATGAAAGTGATATTTAGAAGAAGAATAATATTTTAATCTTTATTTTGAATGAGAATGTGGCAAAGATTATTGATAATTAATATAAATAAATCGTAATGTTTATTTAATTGTTAAGAAATGAATATCTAGAAAGATGATTTAAATAAACTTATTTATTTAATCGAGAATGAAAGAATGAAGAAATATAAAATAAATTATTTTAAATTTATTTATATGGGATAAATTCGAGATTGCAATTAAATGTGAAATGTTTGGTGGTACTAGAACAAATATGATGTGACCCATTTTAGAGTTGTCTACGGTTCTAAAGTGTTTGAGTGTCTTATTCTGTAATTGTTTAGGTTTAAGAGCAAGTAAATTTCCAGAAATGTACAAAATTATGAATTTTCTATGTGAAATACAACTATGAATGTAATTTTTAGAGTTCTCAAGAATAAATATAATTCAAAATGAATTTTTTAGACTGTGAAGTATAGTAATTAACTAATCCCAACTCAACAAATCTAGAAATTGAAATCTTTTGATCTTTTTGCAATAATAGCAATGCACTTTTTCCACTTTTTCATTATATGCATATGCCTAAATGACCATTTTAAATACTTTCAAATGCTTTTTTTTAGATTTGACATGAGCTAATGCAGATTTATCAATGCAATTATGAACTAGAACTACTTTGCAATAACTAAAATAAACCCTAGTTATCTTATGAATGCAAAATAATATGCAATTTGTCACTTTTTCAATGCTTTTTATGACAATTATGTATGCACAAATGATGAATGTAAAACAACCTAATTTTATAATCAGATTTTAAAATGATATGTTTCATATTTCAGAAGGTTTAAAGTGTAAAAAATAGTCAAGTTCACCAAAATGTTTGATTGGAAAAATGGATCTAAGTCTTAAATCATACTTCTCCCAATTAATGGTGGATTAAAAATGATCCCAATACCCACTTGGCTACACGCCTAAATGGAAGAGCCAAAATGGTGGATTAGAGTTTTAATCTAGTGTTGTGGGATGATGTTGGATTAATTATTAATTGACTGATTTTTTAGGATGCAATAATGTTTCTTGGTAAACTATGCAAATGCAATAAATTGAGATATATTTTGAGAAATTTAAAATAAAAATATAGAAACAAACTTCAAAAATGTAAAGAGAAGACACAAAGGAACCTGACATGTAAATTTGATGTTGAATTGGCTGGTCAAGGGCATGGTGTATCCTAGATTGAACTTCTACTTTTTAAGATCTAAAATCACAAGCCTAAAGTCACTGGTTTGTAGGTCTTATTCTCTTGGGGTCACTGTCGAAACTTCATCTGTCATGTTGAGAAAATCCAATTTCTATGGTTTGACAACTTGTAGGGTTTAAATGCATAAATGAACAATTAGTCCTCAATCTTCCTCCAATTTGCTTTAGATTTGAAAAACCCGCACACATGAAAGAGGAAGAAGGGTTGTTTCGTATAGGGGTTTTCCTAAGTCAAAATTCATTTTGGTAATTTCTACCTCCACAACGGCTATGATGATGTATAAAGAGAGCTTACCCTAGGTCAATCAAAGGATAAATGATAAACACGTAATGAATTGACTAATGTTACAACTCACCACTCAAATTTGCATTCCTTGATGGAATGAAGTCATATACTCATAACCTTTAAGGAGAAATTTCTGCTTGATTTGAAGTCTTGCAAGTGTTAGTAATCACAAAACAAATTAACATAAAGCATGAAAAAACTTACAAAAAAAACATAATGAATGATTGATGATGCTTGACTAAAATACATGTTGCAATAATCTTGATAATTATGCTCTTGACTGCTCTTTATTGCTTTTTATAATAATCTCAATTGCTTCCTTAATCGTGCTAGGATTAAAATGGTGAAAATGACTAGTATTTATATGTAATTATTCTAATTTTTCAAAAATCAAATGTCAATAGCCAAAAAATAAAATTGGAAATTCAAATAATAAAATACCAACATTGACATATCCAAAATGGAGCCAAAATGGGCTAGTCAAGGGTGTGGGGTGCCCTAGAACAAATCCATCCTTTTTGAGGATTTAAGTGTCGAGGGAAAATATCAAATGTTTATTTCCATTTCTCTTGTTTGATTTTACGAAGATATTAATAAAATAGTAATTAAATGTATAATTAGGTTCAAGCACATAGGGGGGAGCTAAACCTAGTGTGAAATTGTCAAGGGTGACAATATTCAACATTATTGTTTAGCCCTAATGATCTATCATTTTTCTTATTGGTTATAGGTTGTAACAGAAACCTACTCATTTGGCCATTATGACTCTTATTGTGCAACCCGTACTCTTCATTGACTATAATATAATATTAAAAATAATCATCATTTCTACCAACCTCAACTAACTTTTTGCATTGTTGGTAAGAAAATCAGTCAACATTTATTTCTCTAAAGTAGTGACCAATGGTAAAAGAGTCGAAGAATAATTTCCAAAAGACTAATAAAGCAATTAACTTCGACGAGTCTCTAAATATCTAGCCTTTCCAAAAAGCTTTAGGTTTATTTTAATCGTACCATCAAATTTCATTTTGAATTAGTCTAGTAGAAGAAGAATCTATTGAAAAAAAATAATTTAAACCCCATGAATTAAGAAAAGTGTAATAAATAATTATTAATAATTACTAACTTTAAAATAATTTGATTATTTAATATTATTAAATAGTTAACATTAATAATTATAAAATTACACTTTTAGGATTCAATTGTGGAGTTTTTGAGTCAAACTCATTGATCCATATTTCATGAGTAGTGGTTCACATAAACCCATCTCTCTTGAGAATCAATCGTCCACTTAGCTCTCATTTTATATAATTGATGAACATAGGGGTGAACATTATGACTTCTCGAGAGTCACCCATCCTAATACTACTCCAACTCAAACACACTTAATCATGGAGTTTACCCCAAGACCAAATCCACTTAGTTTGTTACCCTATTTGTAAAACACTCATCAAGTGTGGTGCCTTGCGAATCATTCATTATAGAACCCCTTTAGATGTAATGAATTGAGGTAAAAAACATTAAATCTCATGAGAGATGGGTTCATGTGAATCACTACCCATGAAATATGTATCAATGAATTTGACTCAAAAGCTACATAATTAAATCCTGATAACAATATCTTAACATGACACACATGTACAGAATACCTCTTACCTATCAATTAATAATAATTATAAATTAGATTTTTATTTATACGAAAGATTAAATTATGTAATGTAATTTAAAAAGTTTCAAGCTATTATCATAGGCTCTCGAAATTCTCTTTTTGGTCAACTAAAAACTCCAAAAAAAAAGATCATTTGACAGGCATAATTTGAAATTCAAGGGAAGTCCTGTAGAGAGTTGGTTTAAGGGGAGGGCCCTATCATGGGTAGGGTAACTTTGACCCTCTGGTCCATGTCATCAATGTCTAAATTGAATTTTCTTTTTTCCAAGTCCCTTGACCATCGAGCTGGAAGTATCATACTTTTTTGGGGGGGAAATTTGAGCACGTTTTCTGATGTTTTGGGGGCGCTTTTCAAAAACCACAAAAAAAGAGCCAAAAAAAGTGATGGACTGATAGTGAGTAACTAAGTCATGTAATATTGGTATGTTGATGTGGCATTACATGATTGGTCAACTGTGTATTTTTTGAATTGAAGGGATTGGTAGTTGGATACTAAGTGTAAATTTATTGACACTTTTATTGCCCAATAGTGGGCCCCATACTATCCAAAGTTGGCCCCCAAGCTATCCATATCTATACCCGATAGTTGGGCAGTGTCCACGATAGGAGGGTCCTCTCACTTATCTATGATGGCTATTCTTCCTTGCGGTTTCCTCGACAAACCTCGGTCACTTGTTCCCACAAATCCTCTTTAATCACTCTCTCCTCAGACCAACTTGAGAGCAAACTTCTTTCGTTTCCTTTATTTCTTTCCATCGTGTTCATTTGAATCAGATTCAATGACATTTATTACTACCAGTGATCGTCTGTCAAGATTTGAGATTACACATGCGTTTGATGGACGAGATGTGAAACACACGCTTGCCAAAACTATTTGGCAATCTCCCGATGACACGTAAGTGAGGGTTCTTCAATTGAGGGACTTCTTGCCTAGGGCATTAGAAGATTCTGCATAGCGCTTCTCTTCATGTATCATTTTTTTCTCCCAGCTATGCTTAATCACCCTTGACCTTACTACCCTCTGTGCTCAAAACTGGCAAAACTCATATTCCTGTTTAGTACCACTCCCAACCTTCGGATCTCCGCTGGGTGGCTTCGAGAAAAGGAATGTATGCAGAGGCCTTCTTTGAGCATGAAAAGAAGGGTAGATACCGCACAGACAAGCTCGAGGAGTGGAAGATGGCACTCCACAACATCTCATTTTATAATGGCTCAATCATGAATAGTGATGAGTATGTAGCATATGCTTTGCTTTTAGAGTTTAACTTTTTCATTTTAATAGGATATGTGGAAAGATTCTAGTTTGTTATAAAGGAATTTAGGGGCAGCATTTGGAAGCTAGCTTGCTTGGTTTCTTTAAGATTATCATCTTAGTGGCAATGGGAATTATCTTTATAATTATTTATAGACATTTTTTTTTTAATAAAAGGAGGAGTAAAAACTTTGTGAATCATAACAATACAAAGTCAAAGAAAAGCCACAAAGGGGCCAAAAACAACAAATTAATTCCACACCCAAGAAGCACCTCCTTATCCTCAAATGACCTCCTCAAGAATAGGGCCATATCAGCAGGGGAGATTGCTCCAATCATCCACCGGACCAGAATGGGTCTTTTCTGATGCCCATCTAGCCAGCCCATCAGCCACCCTATTCCACTCCCGTAGAATATGGTGGAAAACAATGGACTCCAAGGTAGAGCACAGAGAAATAATCTGTTTGACAACCATATCTAGTTGCCAATTCGCATCCTCCAAATTTTGATTATTCAACATATCAATAACCACCCGAGAATCAGCTTCACAAACAATCCGCCGCCATCTAAGAGAAACTGCACGCTCAATCACCAAGAGAATAGCACTTGCCTCCATAAGATTATTAGTTTGCAAACCATGATACGTAGAAAAGAAGAAAACCACCACTCCAAGGCTATCTCTACCAATACCACCAACCCCAGCATGCCTAGGGTTACCCCTAGATGACTCATTCGTATTAATTTTCAACTCCCCTAGAGCAGGCGGGCACCAAAATCCCTCACGAGCAACCCTCTCACGCCCTCACCTACGATGCACTTTTCTCAAAATACACTTCTCCCCTATGGCAAGACCCAGGGCATTTACAACACCCAAGTCCCCAGGATCAATCGACACAGACAAGTCACACTTTGCAGTCAAAGTCTCCTGCAAAGCCCCAAGAATTCGCCTCTAAAGTTGCCCCACAAGCAATTTTTTATCCAAGAATATTCTTCTGTTACGTTCCAACCAATTTTTTCAACAATCAAACTAGGACCAATGCTCCAAGCAATTTTAAGAAAAGAGGTTGTAGCAGGAGAAGAACCCTATCTCTTCCAAAAATCCTCCAAAGAAGAGACATGGCAACACGGTAAGCTCCAAAGATTCCACCAGTGATGCCAGATAGTCTTAACAAAAGAACACTAAAAAAAGAGATGCGATAAGCATTCATCATGTTGACCACATAGAATGCACATGGAGGGTCCCTGGAACCCTTGTTTCCAAAGATTATCCCAAGTAAGACACTTTCCTTGAACCACGAGCCAAGAGAAAAAATTACACTTAGGCCAAGCAAATTTATTCCAAACATGCTTCCACCAAGAAACCTGGGAGCTTCCAAAAACCTGTTTATCCAAAACCTGATAACCAGAGGCAACCAAAAATTTTCCTTTCAAGTCAGGACCCCAAGCAAGCACATCACCCCCTTGGAGAGAATTACAGACACGACCCGATAAAATCTTAGCAAGCTCTTGACGATCCTCCACCGCACCACTAGGAGGCCAATCCAAGGGGCTCTTCCACCTAGACACAGAAATTTGACCCAAAGATTGTTGAGATTTGAAATTAGCTACATGACTCCAACCCGCCTCCACAAAAATCTGGCACAAATCTTGGAGATGGGGATGAGATGACATAATGGATGGGTATCCATCCCAAGAATCATGCCAGAAAAGAGCATCTCGACCCCCATTACAAATCCAAAAAATTCCCTGTTTAACCAGCTTGGCACCACGTTTAAGGGTACTCCAGATCACAGAGCCTTTCCCCTCCATACTAAACCTTGCTACCTCCCTACTTTCTACCGCCCCCAAATATTTGAAGGTCAGAATTTTAGCCTAGCACATATGTTGTTGAGAGCACCAACGCCAATACAACTTAGTAGCCAAGGCTTTCCCATTCAAATCAGTCTGCCATAAACCAAGACCCCCCTCCTGCTTTGGCCTACAAACAACATCCCACTTCACTAGACTCCATTTTCTATGAAGAAGATTACCAGCCCACAGAAACTGACGAGACAATTTCTTGAAATCTCTAATAAAACTTGAAGGAGCAGAAAGAACAAAGCATTTATAAATAGGAAAAGCCTGGACCACCGACTTTAAAAGAGTCACTCTACCTGCTGAAGAAAGCCACCTACAAGTCCAATGACTGACCAATCTTCGAAACTTATCAAGAGTCTCTTGCCAAAACCTTTTGGGGAGAAAGCGAATAGCAAGAGGGATTCCAAGATAGGAAAAAGGAAGTGAACCAATCTGAAACCGAAGGATACCAGCAATTCTCCTTTGAATACCCTTAGGAGTGTGGAAGAAATATATGAAGGACTTCCCCTCATTTATGCATTGCCCAGAAGCTGCCAAGTAACTGTCCAAAACACTGCGCCAATTGAGAGCCTCCTCAACCTTAGCCCTGCCCATCAAGGCAGTATCATCTACAAATTGCAGATGAGACTGAGGGGGAATACCATCTCCCCAACTCCATCCCTAAAGCAAGCCACTAGCAACCTGAGCACGAATGAGTCTTCCCAGGCCTTCTACAAGGAGGATGAATAAGTAAGGAGATAGGGGATCTCCCTGCCTAAGGCCTCTAGAAGCACCAAACAAACAAGTGGGCTCACCATTGATAAGCACCGAAAAGGAGGAGGAAGTGACACAACTCCTAACCCATTCAATCCAACCCTCAGCAAAGCCAAAAGCTCCAAGGATTTTAAATAGAAAACTCCATTTAACACAATCATAAGCTTTAGCCATGTCTAACTTGATAAACATAGATTTATCTTTTGAGGATTCCATAGAATGGATGGCCTCAGCAGCAATAACTACCCCATCCATGATCTGTCTTCCAGCAACAAAACCCCCCTGCTCTTCAGAAATTAAGTCATCAAGCCAAGGCTTCAGCCTTTCTGCGATCAACTTAGTAATAATTTTATACACAACATTACATAGAGCTATAGGCCTAAACAAATCCAAGGAGGTAGCTCCCACCTTCTTAGGAATAAGAGCTAAAAATGTAGCATTTAGAGACTTCAACATTTGTTTATGCATAAAGGATTCTTGGACAACCTCTAAAAGGTCCAATTTAACCACTTCCCAGAACTCCTGAAAAAATTCAATGGGGAATCCATCAGGCCCAGGAGCTTTACCTTTCTTCATCTGGAGTACAACCTTCTCAAGCTCTGACAAGGTAATAGGAGCAAGCAATGATTCATTCATTTCATTAGTCACCAGCTTCGGGATACAATCTAAAATTTTAGCTTCATCCTCCTCCGCAGGAGGCGAATCCTCAGAGAAAAGGGTAGAGAAATATCGAATGCATTCAGCTGAAATAGAGGCTGAAGAGGACAAAGATTCCCCATTAGGCAACAGAATAGAAGAAATAGCATTACCTTGTCTCCGATCCTTAACTGAGTTATGGAAGAAAGCAATGTTTCGATCCCCAGCCTGGAGCCATTCAATACGAGACTTTTTTTTCCAAAAAATCTCTTCTCTTAACTCCCATTCCTCAAGCTCTTTTGTTGCAGCAACCTCTAATAAACTCAGCTCCTCTGAGAGGCCTTGATCTCGAATTTGTCTGGTAATTAGGTCTAGATTATCTCATGCCTTTTGCTTTTCCTGAAATAAATTACCAAAATGCTGCCTATTCCATCTTTTCAATCTGTATTTAACATACTGGAGCCTCTTTGAGAAAGAGTACATGGCAGTGCCATATGCTGGCTTCCCCTGATCCCACCAACCAGGGAGTAGATCATGAAGAGATTCATCCCTAAGCCACATGAGTTGGAACTTAAAGGTCTGTCTAGCACACCGTTGAGGCACATCAACCACTAGCTTAATAGGCCAATGGTCAGAACCACGACCATCCAAAATTTCAGAGCTAGTCAACCACCTGTCCCCCACCCAAAAACTAGACACCAAAAATCTATCAAGTCTTTCAGAAATAGAAGCATCACCAATTCTCCTATTATTCCAAGTAAAAAGACCATTTCCAGGCTTGATATCCACAAGATTCAAAGCAGAGATATTGTCCTGGAGCAATAATGCAGAAGCCTCCAGCCTTGCAATACCACCTCATTTCTTTGCAAGCTCCGTGATAGCATTAAAATCACCTCCAATAATCCAAGGATGGTAAGGA
The DNA here is from genome assembly GCA_007258455.2 of Sequoia sempervirens. Lineage (NCBI taxonomy): Eukaryota > Viridiplantae > Streptophyta > Pinopsida > Cupressales > Cupressaceae > Sequoia > Sequoia sempervirens. The sequence goes on from VDFB02149644.1 coordinate 9,649, forward strand.
AATAGGCTATGAACTAAACAGATGTTGGACCACAAGAGTTGCTTACCCTGCAACTCCACAGGCGCATACACATTGGAGAAGAGAGCAATTTCCCCTGACATAAAACAAGAGGCCACCATGGAAAGGGAGGACCTAAAAGACCCCCACCAGAGGGGGCAAATCTTACGTGGGTTCCATAAGCATGCCACCCCGCCAGAAGACCCTTGAGCACCAATGCATTGGCATCCACCATTCCCCCATAACTTAGGAACTAAATCCATCATACCCTCCACAGAGAGCTTAGTCTCCTGCAAAAAAGAACATCAGGCGAATGACACCTAATCAAATCCCGAACAGCTTTTTGTCTAGGGCCACTGTTCAAGCCCCTAACATTCCAAGAGAGAACTATCATTTCGAGGGGCATGAAAAATGCGAATCTAGAGTCTTGACTGACCCTGACTCCACCAAAGTCTCCCCTATCATCTTAATCTTTTCCTCATCCTTCTTCCTTCCCAGCTTAGAAATTTTCTCCGGCCCCCCCTTCTTGAGAACTTTTTGCAGAACACCCAACTGAGAGGACGCCTTAATATTCTTCTTGCCCACCTCCGGACCAACTTTCTGCAAGAGGTGAACCTTATCCACACTATCTTTCACTACCTCAGCACTACCACCCAACTCATCCTGAACCCCCATTTGACGATCTGTCCCTAGAGCCAAAGTCCCATCAGCAAGCGGAGCCATAATCACCTCTGAGTTGAGTATTACCTGACCAGGATCTTTCCCGACCTCATCTAAGCATGGCACTCCCATACCCCCCTCCTGTTGGGGAGCAAGCATTGCCTCAACCGAAGGGCCATGCTGATCAATATCCAAAGTCCCATGATCTAGATCCAGAAATCCTGGGTTCACCTCCTGCTGACTAAGATCCTCCAGCACCTCAAACCTATTGAAGGTGTCCTCCTCCTGCCTGTCCTTCAAAGTCCTTTTATGACCTTTATTTCTGTTTCGGCCTCTAACGGGAATAAAACCATCTTCCCTACCACCAGAACCCTGAATGGGGTCCTTGCCCTTATCCACCCTAGGTGGATTAGCCGAAGGTTGAGAAGATTGAGCCTCCAAAGGCTTGGCCTTTGGACATCTGCGCAGGAGGTGACCATACTCATGACAGAAATGACAACGGAAAGGGAAGTGTTTCATAATCCAGCTGTTGCACCCATGAATAATCTCCTGCACTCACTTCTAAAGAGTCTGGCAATGGCTTACTTAAATCAATTTCTACACAGAACCGGGCAAAAGTCATTACCTTTTTGAATTGCGTTTGCTGAGACGAACCCACAGGTTTCCCCAGCTTCGAGGCTAATAGGTACAACACATCCTCTCGCCAGCATTCCACAGGGAGCCTTGGAAGACGAACCCAAACCGGAACCCGATTCGGAAGTTCCTCCACCGGGTTGAAGCCAGCATGCCATGGCTTAATGAATAAGCCCACCTGGTTATAAAAATACGGGCCCCCTTCAAAAATCCTATTCCGATCAGCCAAGCAGTCAAATGTAACCATGAAGTAGTTATTTGCCAGGAGGCGGATCTCCATCTCTCCCTCAGGCATCCATGTCTTTTGAGCCCACATATCCAAGAATTGCAAAGAAATTTTCAAACCTAAGAATTTGCAATAAAGAGAATGTCCATGCATAATAATCAATGTCTTCAGCCAACATCTCCATTGGAATGACTACATTCGGCCTCTCTTTACACCGTTCGAGGCACCCATTAATCTTCGGAATTCTAGGCCCCCCTGCCGAGCCCATCTCGACTTTCTCAGGTTCCACCGAAAAAAAGATTATTATCAAAAATCTTCGAACCCTGTGGAGAGGGTTTCGAAACCAAAAGTAGAGCGGAAAGTCCATATTGGGACAAACCCTAGAAGATTCTCCAGTATCCATCAAAGAGCACACAACGCAAAATGAGCAAGCAAGGCCAAAATCAAAACCAAGAGCCCTTCGATGAAGGCACACTCCACTGGACACCAAGATCACAACCCCACAACCCCAGAATACACACCTGCTTCAAAAGAAAAGAACCTCCCCCCGAATAGCGTAAAAAACCCACCCCCAAGAAGCTCCAGAGAAGAAGAGAACAGATCCGACCTCCAACTACGCATGCAACCACCAAAAGACCACATGCAGGCTGAGCCTAGATGGCTGTAGCCTCATCCAGCTTGCAGAACCATCTTCCAATTTCATTGAATAATATTTCATTCATTCATCAAACATTAGTAATAATTATAATTTAAATTTTTATCTGAATTTTCAGTCACATTATTTTCTATGACTATTTGTAAACATTAATACCAATTTCAATTTGTTATGGGAAATTCCCCTTTCGTGCAGAACTTCCTTTAATCAGAATTTATTTTTCTAAGAATCATTGTTGATTCATGTTCTACAATGTTCCAAATATTTTGGTGATGAAGGGAGTCTGTTGAAGAAAATTGTGAATCATGTATTAGAAGTAATAAAAAGGGTTCCATTAGAGGTTGCAAAACACCCAGTTGGTCTCAATGAAACTATCCAAGACTTTGAAATCACTGCACTTGAATCTGCACAAAATGAAAACAATCTGCAAATTGTAGGTATTTGGGGGATCAAAACAATATGCAAATTGTAGGAATTTGAGGGATGTTTGGTGCTGGAAAAACTACACTTACAGAAGAAATATATAATCAGAAATGCTCATGTATGCAGAGGGCCAGTTTTCTTTTTGATGTTCGAGATGCTTCAGCCAGAAGTAAGATGACTAAAAAGCAGAGAACTCTGTTGGACCTTGGTATCAATCATGTACCAGATTTTGACAGTGTAGAAAAAGGTAAGGGGATTCTTGCAAGTTGTTTAAGCTCTATTTGTGTGCTCATCATTTTGGATGATGTGGATAATATGGATCAGTTGGACGCTCTACTGCCACAAAGGATAACCTGGGATGGGGGAGTTTGATCATTGTTACAACTCGAGAAAAGGAATTACTCAGATATTAGGGCGTCTACTCTATTTATGAAATGAAAACCCCTGAATCCCTCTCATGCCACGCAACTTTTTTGTTGGCATGCATTCTACAACCCTCTCCAATGTATGGATTTGAGGAACTTGTTGCAAAGTTATTAAGCGCCTGCAACGGATTACCTTTGTCTTTAAATGTAATTGGAGGCCTTCTTCATGGTGAGTCTCGTAAGGATTACTGGCATGATCTATTACATGAAATCTCTAAAATACTGTCCAGTGAAATCAAAAACAGGTTGAGAGTGAGCTATGATGTTTTAGGTGAGGAAGAAAAACAAATCTTCTTGGATACAGAAAAAAATTTCATTGGAGAAGACAAGAAGACAGGCATTTGGGTGGAATGGTCGGTACAGTTGGGAAAGGCTCGTGAGTATGCATGATTATTTGAGGAATCAATGAGAACAATCACATAAAAATGCATGATCATTTGAGGGATCTAGGAAGGGAAGTTACAACTACTCAGCCACCATGTTACCTTTGGTCTTCAGGGCAGATTAAGGACATTCAGAAACAACAAGAGGTGAGAGGAATACTTTGTTTTCTAAATTGTCATGGCATGGAAACTTTCCTTGTTTGCTTCTTTCCATTAAAACTTTCTTGTTTTTCTCTTTAGGAAAGAATCCAGTTTCGCGGAACGATATTGGGTGCCCTAACTAATGACGCACACGAGTACCTTCGTTTCCTTGAAAGTACAAGCATAAGGTTTCCAGGATTTTGTCGGTGCTTCAGAAGACAACCTTTTCCCCTTGGGTTGAATGTTTTTCTGGTCAGAGGAAATTATCTGAACAAACAGATTGCCAAATTATCAAAAGAGTTGGTGTGGCTTAGCTAGTCTGAAATTGCTCATAAAAGTTTTCCATCATGGCTACCGTTGAAAAAAATATTTGTTTTAAAGCTTATTAATTCAAAGCACTTGCAGGAATTGTGGAAGCATGATGTTGATATAAACAACTCTTCTTTACAGTTTTTTTTATCAAAAATTTACAATTCGAATTTAGTATGATTATTTTCTATCTTTTAGTACATTCAGCTTAAATAGTAAAAAATTGTATTAATTGTAGATGAGTTCACAAAGGTAACAATGATCTAGTTTTATATATAATACAATCTTTTAAAGACATGAAATTTTTACAGTTCGTAATATTTTTGAATTTAATTCTGTAAGTCTTAAACCTTGTAAGTCTTTTACCTCATCAACATTTAGATCATATTCCATGATCCATCATATGAATGAAATCGTTAGGCTATTTCATCCATATGATGGATCATAGAATTTGATGCAAAATATTGATGATATAATCCCATCTTTGAAAATTGGGTGCAAGCTCCAGTTCAGTTAAAAGAGTCGACTCTAGAATGCGATAGATTCCGAAGATTTCCAAAGTCAATAGGACATCTCAAGCATTTGAGAAAGGTTTGGGTGATTGCTGGGAAGATGAGGAGTTTGCCAGTGGAATTTTTCCTGCTAATATCGCTGGAGCACCTGAATTTAATTTTTCCTGATAAGTAGGAGGTATTTTCCACAGTGTGTCAAATTGTGATATTGCTATCAGGATTCAACTATGTAGTTTTACGAGTCAAACTCATTGACCCATGTTTCATGAGTAGTGGTTCACAAGAACCCATCTCTCATGATAATGAATGGTCCACTTATCACTCATTGCATCTAGGTGATGCTCACAGAGGTGAAGCACTGGGCCTTCCCGGGAGGTCACCCATCCCAGTACTACTCCAGCTCAAGTGCGCTTAACCATGGAGTTTCCCCCAAGGTTAAGCCCACTTAGCTTGCAACCCCATTTGCAAAACCTTCAGCAAGGCGTTGTGCCTTATGAACCATTCATTATAGAGCCCCTTTAGCTCATCAATTGATAAGTAGGAGGTATTTTCCACAGCGTGTCAAATTGTGATATTGCTATCAGGATTCAACCGTGTAGTTTTACGAGTCAAACTCATTGACCCATGTTTCATGAGTATTGGTTCACAAGAACCCATCTCTCATGATAATGAATGGTCCACTTAGCTCTCATTGCATCTAGGTGATGCTCACAGAGGTGAAGCACTGGGCCTTCCTGGGAGGTCACCCATCCCAGTACTACTCCAGCTCAAGCACACTTTGGCCTGCTAATATCGCTGGAGCACCTGCTAATTAATTTATCACTATCTAGCTGTTTTGGCAGTTTGACATACCTGCGGTATGTAGATTTGGAACAGTTCCCTTTAAGCAGCTGACACTCATGCAACATTTCAATTTAGCCTGGTGTAGCAATCTTACCTTAAATTCAGATATGCTAGAAAACATGACAAAGCTGGACTATTTGGTCTTTTCTTTCTGCTTGCCTTATCGCATCACAAATCAGGCCTCCTTGAAAGAGCTCCATTCAAGAGATACCAGGCTAACCTGCTTACCAAAATCATTTACATATCTCATTAATGTCCAATTTTTGATAATATCTGATTGCCCAATCAGTGAAATTCGATTTTGGGTGGGGGCCATTTACTTCTTCTTTGTCCAGCCTCAAGAATATATATCTAAGCAACACGAGTGTCCAAAATTTCAATTTCTGACGACTGTTGTCCTTTTCTTTTAACTCTCCAAGATTTTGATAACCAGCACTTAAGAGAGATCGAAACCCTGCAAATCACAGTCAGAGACATAAAACTGGTTGATTGTAAAATACTGAAAACCACAAAGGTTATTGGTGGAGTACTAAACCTTCAAACGCTGAAGATAAGTTTCAGTCCAGAGTAAGATTTTCTTCCAAGTTTTGAAGAATTGATTTTTCTAAAAGAGTTTGAACTGAAAGGTCGCAACAAAGTTGAAAATATAGAAGGCTTACAACACTGCAGATTGTTGGAGAAGTGCTGATAAGTGACTGTCCAGAGTTAAATGGCCTTCCAAGCTTTGCAGAATTAACTTGTCTGAAAGAGTTTGAATTAAAAGGTTGCAACAAAATTGAGAGGATAGAAGGTTTACAGCAGTGGTCATCATTGGAGGAGCTGCAGGTGTCTTATTCGTGTTGGGAAGTGCCAGGCATAGAAAGCTTGGAGCAGATTAAAAAATTGAAGACCCTGCAGCTTGTAGCAAAAAATATTTCAGCTGTTGGGCCTTGAATTCAGACGATACAGGTAAACTATAATTTCTAGAGGTATAAAATTTTTATTGTATTGTGATTTAGCTGGGTCCTGGTTTTTGTCCAACAGTAAACAGCCAGTATATTGTGGTCAATATATTACTGGATAGATCTGGTTCTATGTAAACAGTCAGTTTTATTGATTATGAGTACCGGTGGTTTAATGTGGGGCTTGGTAGTCCTATCAGTATAGTGTTGTTAATATATAGTTGTTCTTGTCGGTTTTGGTTCTACAGAAACAATAGGCATATTGATTATGACTTATGAGTTGTTTAAGCGAGAAACCTAATTCTGTCTCAACAATTGATACATTAATTAATCAAATTTTAGTCTGAAATGTTTTTGGATTTGATTATGTGAATTTTTTTCATCAACGTTTCAGATCACGCTCTATGATCCATCAACAGAATGAAGAAACTGGATATTCATGAGAAGAGAAATGAAGAGCATTTTTTTTTCATTTCTATAGTTGCACTAAGTATAAGGTGCCAAGAAACATTGCTGGGGTCTCATGATTATGTGAATTTGGAGAGTAATCTTATGCTTTTGTTGGATTTAGTCTCTTGATTAGTCTATTATGTGACTAAATTTGAAGATTTTATTATGGCTATAAAAAGGTAGTAGATTGGAGAGATGGAACTAGAAGTTTTTGCACTAGTTTCTAAACCTACATCATATGGGAAGAAACTTGTGTGGAATTTTAAGATTGAACAAATCCTAGGAGTGCTTGGTTGTAGTGTTGATGTTGACACCCAAATGGCCACTAGCCACATTGAATGCCCTCGCGACTTTTGAACCACACTTTGAAAGATGTAAGGAGACTCAAATGAACCTCCATTTGCAAAGGATTTATTGCGGATTGCCTTGTTACACTTGATGTGTTTCGACCATATGATCATAAAACAATTACAACTCTTGCTAAATGGGAAGAGCTTGAATGTCATGCTAATATAGAGACATCTACAAATGCTCCTTCTCCTCCAAAGACTTCCATTGAGACTTCAATTTCTATGACTCCTCCAAATTTGGAGTGTTCATCTTCTTCATCTATGAGTCAAAATCTTGAGGTTGAGGAATCTAGAATCCAACATTGGCAGATATACCATTCAAGGATGAATAGTGTAGTCAAATGGCATGCGTTGAGATCTCATATCCATCTACTATTGCTTTTGATGAGACTACCATTTCTACATCCATGGCTTCTAATGATTCAATGCAACATGGCATACATCATCTTCTAGATACAATTACTTGGGACAAGTTCTTGAAAGACATTACAGGTTTGTTTTGTGAATCCTATCTTACATACTTGGAGGACACTATTGAGGATATTTATCTTCTCTTTGATGTTAGCTCCTAGAGAGTTTCATCATCTTCTTCGAATGATGTGAGGGCATCTTCAAACACTCTTGTTCTTTCTCCATATCATCATTTTTCACAGTTTGGCATTGGTGTGGAGACCCTTGAGCAACATTGGAGAAAGTATCTTCATCTTTGGATTATGTTCTACATCTATTTCCACACGGTTTTGGCTTGCCATCTTCATCAATCCGTCCTGGAACATCTGACTTGTCTATGGCACCTTTGAGCACTAACATGGCGACACTTGAGCAAAGTTCCGAGACTTCACACATCTTAGTCTTTCTTCTCACACATTCCTTTCAGAAATGGGAATATATCCTACATACATTCTTGGCTCTATTTTTTATTTAAGGGAGGAATGTTGTTCGACAAGACTGGATCATCTTCAGCATCCATTGTTGGGAATCTACCATTATTGCAAAGGATTCTATTTTGAGGGGGGTCAAGTCATAAGATTAAAACACGTCATAATCTTACTTGTCCAATGTCTCACCTTGGCCTATATAACCAAGGGGTTCTCACTGTAATCAATCACATTCATGTATAGGTATTGCGCATTTACAGTCTTTGATAGAATATAATTATTCCCTCATGTTTAATCTCTTTTGTCCTTCCATCGAAGCTCCTAAATCTTGGGTGACTATCTCTATAACTAAATCTTGCATGGTATAGACTCTATAGAGCATATTATACCAACTCTTACAATTACCATGACATTGAAAATTTCTAAAAGCAAATTTTATAAATTGATGGACCTTGACAAATTTTGGTACTGATTAGAATAGTGGTTGGTTGGAAGGCAATGAAACTAAATATGACCTTACAAATGGTGATCATTTTTTTATTATTAGTTTGGACAACACTGTTCTCATTACGGATATGTTAGAAAACATTTATTTTAGATCACAATCTCGTCTGTAGCCTATTAATATCACGATCCCAATGGATCTTAATAAGAAAAATTTAATACTCAATTCTGTAATGGTATTACAATAGTTTAAGGCTCTTCATGTTTCCTAGTTTTGATGAAGTTTAAATGCTTTTTTGGCTTTTCACTGTAACTCTGAACAATATGTAATCTATGATATGATATTTTGCTGCTTTTTGGACTGGTACCTTCTTTGGTGATTCCAGGGGTTGTTTGTAGTTAAGCCTTGGTGGTCTATCATTTGTCTGGTTGATTACGGGTTGTAAATATATTGTTCTTTTGACCAATATGACTCTTATTCTACAACCTGTACAGTTCATTGACTAAACCTCAATTACCTTTCTGCCTTGTTAATATGAAAATTAATCAAACCATTTACTTCTCTAAAGAAGTGACTGATAGTAAAAGAGCCCAGTAACAATTTCCAAAGACTACTAAAACTAATTAACTTCTATGAGTCTCTAAAGATCTGGCCTGTCCAAAAAGGTTTAGTATTTTTGTAAAAGGGACCATCAAATTTTATTTTTAGCGAGTCTAGTAGAATATGAATCTTTAAAAATAATTTGACTTTAAATCTTCTGAATAAAAAAGCTGTATTAAATAATTATTAATAATTAGAACTTGAAAAAATCTGATCATTTAATATTACTAAATATTTAGCAACAATAATTATTGTATATTTGTCAATGGTGGCATGGTGGGATGGTTAAGTTGTTGTGTTGATCCAGGGGAAAAAGTTGTGTTGTTATTCTTGTCATCAAGGTTCAAATTCCATTGAGATGGTAATTGTTGAGAATATTTATTGGAGATGAGGTCCCCCATTTGTGACCTCACCAGTTCATAGCTCGAATCAAAAGCGTTTACCCCTCTTAATAAAAAAATAATAATTATTGTATATTTAACAATAATAATTATTACTAAAAATTAAGCTTCATATGAATAAAATGTTAATTAAAGATTTAAATTATATAATTTTTTATGAAGAAAATAATTTACATTATCTAAATCTTTTTGAAGCTAATATCATATACAGTGGAAATTGCGTCTTTAGTCAACGACCCCACTCCCTCCACACAAAAAAAAAAAACCATTTGACAGGGATAGTTTGTAATTCGAGGCAAATCTGGTATAGAGTATGTTTACCTCTGAGGTTCTTCCCACCAGTTTCCTCCACAAACCTCAGACACATTTGCTCACAAATCCTCTTTATCACTAGCACTCCTCATCTTGTCTTGACTAATTTTTGTTTTCTTTATTTCTTTCTTTTTTTTCAGTTGAATCAGATTCGATGACATCTATTTGTACCAGCGATCGTCTCTCAAGATATGAGATTACACATGCTTTTGATGGAATTGCACCGCCATCTGCATCTACATCTGAAAGTCTGCCCTGTGGTGTCTTCATTAATCATCGTGGACGAGATGTGAAACACACGCTAGCCAAAGCTATTTGGCAATCTCTCAATGACATGGGAGTGAGGGTTTTTCTTGATTCAGCAGAGCTTCAATTGGGGGACTTCCTGCCTAGAGCATTAGAAGATGCTATGCGTAGTGCCTCTCTCCATGTAGCAATTTTTTCTCCCAGCTATGCTCAATCACCCTGGTGCCTGGCTGAGCTATCCTTTATGCTCAAAACTGGCAAAACTCTTATTCCTGTTTTCTACCACGTCCAACCTTCGGATCTCCGCTGGGTGGCTTCAGGAAAAGGAATGTATGCAGAGGCCTTTTCTGAACATGAAAAGAAGGGTAGATACGACACAGACAAGCTTGAGGAGTGGAAGATGGCACTCCACAACGTCTCATTTTATAATGGCCCGATTATGAATAATGATGAGTATGTAGCACATGCTTTGCTTTTGGGCTTTTTAACTTTTTTATTTTTAATAAGATATGTGGAAGATTCTGGTTTGTGAAGGAATTTAGGCAGTGTTTGGAAGCTAGCTTGCTTTCTTTCTTTTAACATTATACTGCATCTTATAGGCAATGGGCATTATCTTTTGTAATTATTTGTAGACATTAATAATAATTTTAATTTCAACTTGTTGGCCGGTATTGGCATGGTGTGATGGTTTATAGGTGGCATTGTTGTTCTTGTCACAAGGTTCAAACCCTGTTGGGGTGGTATTGTTGAATGGTTGTATCCGGTTCATAGCTCCGGTCAAAAGCGTTTACCCTTGAATAAAAAAAAAAAAAATTTCAATTTCAACTTCTTATCTGAACTTTCAGTTCCTTGATTATTTGGTATCATCAATACTAATTTCAATTTCTGATAGGAATTTCCCCTTTCATGCAGTACTTCCTTTTAACAGAATTTATTTTTCTGAGAATCGTTGCTGATTCATGTTTTACAATGTTCCAAATATTTTAGTGATGAAGGGAGGCTGTTGAAGAATATTGTGACTCATGTATTAAAAGTAATAAAAAAGGTTCCATTAGAGGTTGCAAAACATCCTGTTGGTCTCACTGAAACTGTCCAAGACTTTGAAATTACTGCACTTGAATCTGTCCAAAGTCAAAACAATGTACAAATTGTAGGAATTTGGGGGATGGGTGGTGCTGGAAAAACTACGCTTGCAAAAGAAATATATAATCAGAAATGCTCATGTATGCAGAGGGCCAGTTTTCTTTTTGATGTTCGAGATGCTTCAGCCAAAAGTGAGATGACTAAAAAGCAGAAAACTTTGTTGAAAGACCTTGGTATCAATCATGTACCAGATTTTGACAGTGTAGAAAAAGGCAAGGGGATTCTTGCAAGTTGTTTAAGTTCTATTTGTGTGCTCATCGTTTTTGATGATGTGGATCATATAGACCAATTGGACGCTCTATTGCCCACAAAGGATAATCTTGGATGGGGGAGTTTGATCATTGTAACAACTCGAGAAAAGGAACTACTCAGATGTTGGGGTGTCTCCTCTATTTATGAAATGAAAACACTCAATCCTTCTCATGCCAAGCAGCTTTTTTGTTGGCATGCATTCCTACAACCCTCTCCAATGTATGGATTTGAGGAACTTGTTGCAAAGTTCTTAAGTGCCTGCAACGGACTACCTTTGTCTTTAAAAGTGATTGGAGGCCTTCTTTATGGTGAGTCCCGTAAGGATTACTGGCATGATCTGTTACATAAAATCTCTACAATATTGCCCAGTGATATCAAAAACAGGTTGAGAGTGAGCTATGATGCTTTAGATGAGGAAGAAAAACAAATCTTCTTGGATACAGCATGTTTTTTCATTGGAGAAGACAAGAAGACAGCTATTGCAGTATGGGATGGATTGGGGTGGAATGGTCGGTACAGCTGGGAAAAGCTTGTGAGTAAGTGTCTTGTTGATATCAACGAGAACAATCACATAAAAATGCATGATCATTTGAGGGATCTAGGAAGGGAAATTGCAACTACTCAGCCACCATATCGCCTTTGGTCTTCAAGGCAGATTAAGGACATTCAGAAACGAGAGGAGGTGAGAGTAATACTTTGTTTTCTAACAATGGCATGGAAACTTACTTTGCTTCATTCCATTAAAAATTTCTTGTTTTTGTCTTTAGGAAAGAATCCAGATTCGCGGAATGATATTGGATGCCCCAACTAATGATGCTCACGAGTACCTTCATTTCCTTGAAAATACAAGGTTTCCAGGATTTTGTTGGTGCTTCAGAAGACAACCTTTTCCCCTTGGGTTGAAATTTTTTGTAGTCAGAGGAAATTATCTGAACAAACAGATATCCAAATTATCAGAAGAGTTGGTGTGGCTTCGCTGGTCTGAAATTGCTCATAAAAGTCTTCCATCATGGCTACCATTGAAAAATTTGAGCGTTTTAGAGCTTATTAATTCAAAGCACTTACAGGAATTATGGAAGCATGGTGTGCATGTGAGCAATTTTTCTTTACAGTTTTTATTCTTTAATTTTTTATAAAAAATTTACAAATTTGAATTTAGTATGATTATTTTCTATCTTTTAGTACACTCAGTTTAAATATCACACTTCTAGTAAAAAATGATATTAATTATTGACGGATATATAAAGATAACTATATGCAATCTATTCAAGACATGAAATTTCCACAGTTCATAATATAATCTTGACAATATTTTTGGAATTGATTATGTAAGTTTTTTTCCTCATCAACATTCAGATCATATTTCATGATCTATCATGAGAATGAAATAGTTAAAAAAGAGTAACTATTTCTCTTCTCTAACTATTTCATCTTGATGATGTATCATAAAATACAATTTGAAATATTAGTGAAAAAAAACTTACATAATCACAGAACTATTACCAAGATTATAATACAAGTACGATGGTTAATCCCAACCCTGACCATATAGCTAATTTGAAAATTGGTTGCAGGCTCCGGTTCAGTTAAAAGAGTTGACTATTTCATGCGATAGATTCCGAAGATTTCCAAAGTCAATAGGATATCTCAAGCATTTGAAAAAGGTTTCGGTGATTGCTGGGAAGATGAGGAGCCTGCCAAAGGAATTTTGCCTGCTACTATCGCTGGAACACTTGGAGTTAATTCGTTGCCCAAGGCTATCATCACTACCTTGCTGTTTTGGCAGTTTAGCGTACCTGCGGCATGTAGATTTGCGGGGTTCTTACAAATTAAATATATTGCCAGTTTCTTTTAAGCAGCTGGCACTCCTGAAACATCTCAATTTAGCCTGGTGTAGCAATCTTACCTTAAATTCAGATATGCTAGAAAACATGACAAAGCTGGAGTATTTGGACCTTTCTTTCTGTCGGAAAGTGGAAGAGTTGCCTCGTCACGTCACAAATCAGGCCTCCTTGAAAGAGCTCCATTTAAGAGATACCAGGTTAACCTGGTTACCAAAATCATTTACACAGCTCGTTAATCTCCAATTTTTGATAATAGCTGATTGCCCAATCAGTGAATTCGATTTTGGGCGGGGGCCATTTACTTCTTCTTTGTCCAACCTCAAGAAAATACATCTAAGCAACACAAAAGTGTCCGAAATTTTGATTTCTGAAGACTGTTGTCCTTGTCTTTCAACTCTTCAACTTTTTGATAATCAGCACTTAAGAGAGATCGAAACTCTGCCAATCACAGTTAGAGACATAGAAGTGGTTGATTGTAGAATGCTGAAAACCGTAACGGGTATTGGTGGAGTACTAAACCTTCAAACGCTGAAGATAAGTTTCAGTCCAGAGTTAGATTTGCTTCCAAGTTTTGCAAAATTGATTTTTCTAAAAGAGTTTGAACTGAAAGGTCGCAACAAAGTTGAAAATATAGAAGGCTTACAACACTGCAAATTGTTGGAGAAAGTGCTGATAAGTGACTGTACAGAGTTAAATGCCCTTCCAAGCTTTGCAGAGTTAACTTGTCTAAAAGAATTTGAATTGAAAGGTCGCAACAAAGTTGAGAGGATAGAAGGTTTACAACACTGCTCATCATTGGAGGAGCTGCTGGTGTCTTATTCCTATTGGGAGGTGCCGGGCATAGAAAGTTTAGAGCAGATGCGAAAATTGAAGATCCTGCAGCTTGTAGCAAAAAAGCTTTCAGCTGTTGGGCCTTGCATTCAAACAATTCAGGTAACTATAATTTCTAGAGGTATAAAATTTTCATTGTATTGTCATTTTGACTGATTCCTGATTGAGTCCAACAGTAAACAGCCAGTATATTGTGGTCAATATATTACTGGGTAGATCTGGTTCTGTGTAAACACAGTTTTATTGATTATAAGTACTGCTGGGGCCTGGTACCTCTACCAGTATAGTGTAGTTAATATATAGTTGTTCTTGTAAGGTTTTGGCTCTACAAAAACAATAGGCATCTTGATTATGAAATGCTAATTGTATGAACAATTGATACATTATAATTAATAATTTAAGTTTTTGTTTAAAATATTTTTGAATTTATTTATGTGATTTTTTTCATTGGTGTTTCAGATCATATTCTATGATCCATCGTCAGAATAAAGAAAGTAAATAATGTGAAAAAAAGAAACGAAGAACATATCTTTTTCATTTCTCATTCTCATATTATCTATTTTTTTATCTTAATGATGATTGATAAATGTGGTTTGAAATATTGATGGAAAAAATTCAGAGACAAATCCAAAAGTATTTCAAACTATTATCATGTAGAAATTTCACAACTTGTAATTTATTTAAATCCTTCCATTAACTGAATGTTCTAATATATTTATTAATTTAACAGACATGGCCAGAAGAACTAATAATATGTACAGAGGCAGTTCCTGATGCGGAGTCACTTTTAAACGAGTTAGCCTTTCCAAATCTCTGTGTTGTCAATTCCATTGCTAACAAGAAAACCTTTTACCCCTACCCAACATTGCGGCAGGAGCGTTCCTCAAATGCGGATGCGGTCATGCTATGCTTAGTTATCAAATGCGTTTCTAAATTGAAGAAATTGATCATACAGGGGGATCATTTTTATAGAATATCTTCAGCAGAGGTGGATGAGGGTAAATGGATATTGATAGCTGTCTTCACACAACATTCTAGTTGGCACGCTGCGGAGAATTACTATGTACGGGGATGGCCAGAAAAGGATTGTGAAGATAATGAAGTGGAGAAAGGATTTCTTGTGATGGGAGAAGAAGAGAGGCTTGTGGAGGCTCTATACCGCTTATTACCAGTCATAGCAAATTGATATTGTTGAATTATTAATCTATTATCATTATGATAATGTGCTGTCCTTCAATTGATTAAAATATTTGTTTTATATAAAACACAATAAGGTACCATTCTTTTATCATACAAATTATTAAAATTGAGATCCATATTGAACTTAATTAATTAATTGTTTTAATTTATATACACGTGTATCATCAATGTTCAATTTAGCTTATAATAATAATTTCTAGAAATATATGGTTGAAATTCAATTCACAATTCACGTTAATTCTGTCCTAGTTCTTTGTATTTGAAAATGAAAATAAATAACATTAACTATTTATAATATGTTATTAACAAGATTATTAATTAATTTTGGAAATTAATGAATTGAAATTGATTATATTAGTGAGATAAATGCATGAAAGTTAAATAAATAAAATAATGGTATTTGGTTTTAAGTTTGATAAAAATTTGATTATGATGGATGTTGTTAATTGATTTATTAATGTGTTAGATATTAGAAGCTGATTAGACCAATGCTTCTATACCAACAAATTTTCTACCTAATATTTTGGTTTAGTTTCATTCTATGGAATTGATCCTTTGCACTTGTAGGCATAAACTACTTCTAGATCTAAACCTTATGCACGGAAATGATCTATACAAAAAATGATGCTTGAAATTTTCCCAATTTGATGTCAATAACTTGCATGTGGAAAGGGGTGGTATAGATAGAAATCCTTTAGGAGTTTACTATGCAAAAGGTTCTCTTATGGTTGATCCCTTATTATTGATTCAATAGTTTGGTATAACAATTGAAGACAGTAAGAGAACATGTAATGATGTTTAGGATGTAAATATAAGATGATAATGCAATTGTTGATGCTCTATTCTGCTCCTTATGTGATAATGAAAGTCAAATGGGAGTTCCCAAATTCATTGAAATAAATTAGGGCTTGTCCTAAAATACAACACTCTAGAACACCAGTTACTAAATTTTGCATTCAAGTTGGTTCGTAATAGCTAGTTCAAGGGAGTTAGCTTTGATCCAAGTTTTATATTTGAGTCTAAGTTATGGGCTGATTTCCATAATTGAGGAACTAAAGTGCATCAATTTTGTGTTCATAGTTGACTCAAAATATTGAATAGATGTAATGAGAATCAATACCAGTCCATAGGGATATGTGCAAATGAAATTAGGGGAGGTGTTAACTATT